>SIJG01000048.1:1105939-1121366 GCA_023374025.1 Heterodera schachtii
AACTCGTGCTGTTGGCTGGGCCTCATTTGTGTTTGTATGTGACATTTCCATATGTTCGGCAGCTCCAAATAAATTTGAAGACATTTATAAAAGCGTAATTATTTAATGTAGTCACCTAATTATTTGTACCGTTGAATAATTAAAAATAAATAACTAATCAAAAAAATAATTTCGAAAAAATTGGTTTTTTTTGAATAAATGAACGTGGAATAAATAATAAAATAATGGCAAAATCACTTGGAAAAAATGAATCACTGGACAATTAGATGAGAAAATGTGATAAAAGCAGCAAAGCAAATCGAATGCATAATAAAAGTAACACATGTGCCAGTGGAACGCGCTGAATTAGGCTTTGGGCTCCCAACCCTCGGAATTCCAACCATTTTTATGAGGGGGTCCTGGGGTGATCAGTCCCATTTCCCTCCCATCTCCAACTCCATTTTAGGAATGGCCTTTATTTCAGGAAAAGCATGGAAAACAAATACAAATAAAATTAAAACAATTAAATACAAAATGGAATTAAATATTTAAATAATATTACAAATTAAATTCAATTAAATAAAGGCATTAAATTACATAAAATACAAAATCCGGATTAAGTGATTAGCAATGGGAAAATCGCGTATTAAATACACATAAATGGGAAGGGGAGGAGTCAGATCGATCGCTTATTGGCTAACGGAGAAGCAATTAAATGAAAATGAAAAGGCATTAAAAGGAATGTGAAAATAAAATGAGAAAATGCTTCGGCAATTTAATATTAATTTATTTATCTCTTACACCTCATACCCTGTTTTAGACCGTCCCTGGTCTCAGATTTTTGAAACCAGATAAAACAAAAAGTTTTTGTACAATAATTTTTTTTTTAATTTATTTCAAAAATTTTCTTAGATTTTTGCATAAAAATATTTCAAAATGCAAAACCAATAAAAATAAATTATGAACTTTTGGCCTATTACTCCCTTCCCTAAAAGGATCGTCCCTGATCCAAAAAAAAAAATTTATTGCCAAAGCATTAAATTCACCATTTCCGCCCTTTTCATCATTCCTATTTATTTCCATTGCCCTTTGCCCCTTGGTTGGCCATGTCCTGATTGTCCATCCGCGTACAAACAGTTCTTTGCCAAATGTCCGACACGTTTGCACACAAAACAAGCACCACGTGGACCCGCTGGTTCACGAGTTCGCACAAAAACGGCACCGCTGTACCATTCTAAATTGGTTGTGATTTATTCTAAAAACTTGTTCAATATTCTTCACTCCACTTAAAATTATAAGTGCAAAAATCCAATAGTCAATGTTTTTCATAACTAAAGCAACTTTTCTCATTTAAAATCTTTCGAAAAAAATTTCACTCATCGTTCCATCACTAACTCGAGTTCATTCTGCCCCAAATTAATCTATTATTGAAATTTCAATTTAACTACAATTTGGATTGCCGCAGCAGTTTGAGAAACTTGTCGTTCAACAAGTGCTAGAGGCTGACATGTCATGTCTACATCATTTCATCTTTGGTGTCCTCCTCTTCCACGATTGGTAACTCTTTCTTGTATATTTCTGTTGGGGCAGTTTCCCGCCCAATGTCCATCGCGTCTACAAATGACACAGTAGCCGACAGACCAGACTCTGATCGCATCCTCTACAATATCTCTGTAACGCCTGTTATTAATCCTGGTTGCCGAAAAAATGCTGGTCCCCACATAGAATTGTTTGTTAATACTATTTTTTGGTGATTCTATTATTTTAGTAGAAAAACAATTTCTATATTTTGGCAGTAACATGACTTCTAGCGGATTTTGAATTTTAAATCCCCTTATCTGCGCCCATGCTTCATCTACAAGGTCAAGATTTTTTACATCCGGTCCAATTTGATGCGGAAAGAATCGCTGGTATATGTTATCGTCACTCTCATCATCATATACATTAAAATCGACATCAATTGCTTTTATATCATTTCTTACACTTTTTATAATATTATAAATGGTCCCACTTTCTTCGTTTGGGTTTGGTGAGTATAACTCAGAATTCAAAGAACTAAAATATCCAAGCTTTTCCACTTTCGGTACTGAAATTATTCTGCCTAAGCGTGGATACTGATTCAGTTTTACATTTGGATGAACTAATGCAAAATATGGCCATTTGTCCTCCTTGCCCAGCCGAACAGCCATTGCACACTCACCCATTCTCTGGAAAATAATCATCCTTAGCTGATCATCACTATTTTTATCCCTTTTTTGTCTTTTTTGATATTCATCGTTTTCTGGTTTAACCATTGCCCAGGCAAGAATATCAGTACATCTTAAACCTATTCCAGAACTAGAAGGACAGTCCATATTATGAATCGGTTCTGTTGGATTCTTTTCATCACTTTTTTCAATATCTCTCAGTTCAGGTATTTTCTCATTATTACGTTTTATTGCCAAAGCTGCCATTGTTTTTATAATCATTTCTCTACAATGATTTATTTCTGCAATTCTTTTCATTTCCTTTTCATTAGCACTTTGGCTTGCCGAAGCAATATTTTGATTTGTTTCACTGTTTCCTTGCCCGTTCCCTTCCATATGACCCGTGCATGCCCCTTCTATTTTGCTTGCCGAAGCAACTGATTGTACACCGAATTCATTAGTACAAGTTTCCCTAGAAAGATTCCTAGTTTGATCTTTGTTTTGGCTTGCCGAAGCAATTATTCTTCCCTTGCTTGCCTCCTCCTCTTCCTCCTCAAATGTCAGCATTTCGAGCAGATGTATCAGTCAAACTCGTGGTAGGCGGCAGCGGATTGTTTGACATTCCTGAAATTGATTATGTGTTATTAATGATGATTTTTATGTGCATGTGCATTTATTTTAATTAAATATTAATAATTAAAATGGTAAAGTATATAATTTTCACTAGGACCGTATTCCCTTTTATTTCTGAGAATGATATTCTGAAAACTCTATCCCTACAAAATTATAAATTTTTACTAATTTACATATATAAGCAGAAAAAAAAGAAAATATAGATAACATGGAAGAAATGAGAAAAAAAAAGCAAAATAAGGCCGAAATATGGACAAAATAGTTGAAATTCACAAAAAAAAAAACGAAAATATGTAAAAAAAAAAAAATTTTTTTTTTTGAATTTTCGGAAGGAAAAAATTCATAGACCAAAAAAATTTTTCAAGGAAGATGATTATTTAATACTAATTTTAATCTATAATTATTGTGTTTAAAGATGAAAGGAAAAAAAAAATTTACATAAATTAAAAACTTTTGTTAAAAATTCATTTTTTTTTAAAATGAATTTTGAAGTGAAAGAGAAAACATTTTTTACATTTATGATGGTTTTCCAAAATTTTCAATTTTAAGGTCGTATTTTACAAAAACAAACAACAAAAATTCTTGAGGGGTGTCTTTTTGAGATTTTGTGAAAATGCCTTAAAATGAATGTACAATATGGAAATAGTGACAAAATCGAAAACATGGAAAGGAAAAAATTCATGAATAAAGCTAAAAATATTATTTTGTGTTTAGGCCAAAGTGTTTAAAAAATAGGAGTCAAAATAAATCCGATGCCTAATCATAGAATTCATTGTTTTGCCTAAGATTTTGGTTAGCGACATTACTGCTCGCCAAGCTTTTTTTAACCGAAGTACTATTTTTTTAGCCTAATATTTCTCATCATTAAAATTCATTAACTTTTTTTTTGATATAAGGTGGTCAATGAGGAAGATTTGATATTTAGCGCATTTTGGAAAGCCATATTTGATAGGACAAAGGTGTACCGAAGTAAAAAAAAAAGATTGAAAAAAAAAACTTGGAAACTAAATCCATATAAACTATTTCTCAGATAAGCATTAAAAATTATGAAATATCCTAATGATCTCTGCAGTACAATATTGCCTTAACTCCATTGTGGAACAGCAATCTTGTTTAAGTGGAATACAGATAATTTTAAAAAAATCTTTGACATAATTGACATTACATTTAATAATTAATTCATTACTAGAGAACGCAAAAAAAAAGGCACCAAAAATCAGAAAAAAAACGCCAAAAAGCACCAAAACGGCAAATGCCAAAAAGGCATTTAAGGCATGAAAATCCCGAAAAGGCAAAAAAGGCATAATAAAAGTCAACGTAGAGGCCTCAAATCAAGTGGAAAATGCGTTATTTGTGCTCAATATATCGAAACTAGTGCGCAGAAAAAAGGCATCTGCCTCAAAACGCGGTCTCTATTCATTACGTAAGAAAATAAGCTGAATGATAATATGCTCTTATTTCCATTTTCAATTTATTTATTATTATTATTTTTTTTTAAATGTGCCGCGTATTTAAGCTTATAATAGAATTTAGAGTATGCCTAAGCTAATATGTTCAGAATTCTTTGCAACACATTACTGTATTAAGTATATAAATGGCTAATAATAAAATAAATTTAGTTTATTTAAAGTTTTACTTAAATTCATGCTTCAACCTCCTATGTATGTCTAATTGGTTGAAAAATCAAAAATTAATACTGTTTATAAATGTTAAAATGTACACTGCAGGTTTATTATCTCTTCTATTATAACAGAGTCTCTGATTCTAACTTAATTCTTTCGTTAGTCTGTCTTTTTCTTGCCAAGGCATTGAATTAAAATCGAATTTGGGTCCTCCTTCTGTTCTCTTTTTTTTTTGTGTGTGTAAACTATCCAAAATATTCGAATGGAAAGAATAGTCAAAGTTTAAAATTAATTTTGTTTTGAAGAAATTATTAACCAATGACAACTCAGCCAGGGGCCTTATTCCCGTCTCCCGGTTAAGTTAACCGTGGTTAACGCCTTAACCGTGGTTTATTTAACCGCGGTTTATTTTTAACCAAAATATGTATTCTCGTCTTTAACCGTGGTTAAGCTAACCATGGTTAAATAAACCACGGTTAAGCACTAAATTTATTAAATAAATAAATGTAAAAATAAATTTTTATTCTAAAATTCGTGAGAATTAATTTTCATTGATTAAAATTACAAAATATATATAATCTAATTACGCAGCAAATAATAGGTATCAAAAATCGGAAAATAATTTTTTTTTTTAACTATTTTTTCTTTCTATTTTAAACGAAAAATTCGTTTTCCAAAAAAAAGTTCTCATAAAAGAATAAAAATTTAAAAAATAATAAAGTTTTTTTAAAGAAAGAATTAATATTCTGGGGAAATTTTTTGAAAAATTTTCCATTTTAGGGGGGCATATTTTTTGAAAATTTTTAGGTCGATTGTATGTAAGTTGAAGGTCATAAAAAATGTTTTTTACTCTAAAAGAAGTCAAAAAGAATTAAATTTGACGCTGATGCAAAAAATTTAAAAAATTTCTAAATGCCGGTTATATAAAAGATAATTATGGGAAAATATTGATCATAGTCACCAAACTCAAAATTGCTTAAAAACGGTAAGAATCGATGTAAAAAGGTTAGAAATGGGTCGGAAAAATAGAATTGGGGGCGCGCTTGCCCTTTTTCAGGCTGAAAAAGTGCCGGAATTGGAGTGCCAAACTCAGCTGGGACTCAAATGACCGCACTATAAAAAGCACTCAAAAAACATTTTAAATAACTTTATAGGGTATTTGTGGCGCTGATCACTAGGGATTCTTTTTTAGGCACAAAAAATCGCGAAATAGGCACCTAAAAAGGCAGAAAAAAATCGCAAAATAGGCACCAAATAGGCACAAAAACCCTCAAATAGGCACTAAAATAGGCTAATAAAATTTTGTTTAACACTTTTTAGGATGCAAATCACATAAAAACTTAATTAAAACACTTAATTTTGCTTATATTTCAATTGTTTTAAAGTTTTTTCGAATAAAGACAATTTTTAAATCAAAAATTTTTACTAAGAAAAAATAATTATATTTTGGGGATTAATATTTGCGAATTTTTTTTTGAATCTTAGGGGGTGTATTTTCTGAAATTTTTCGGTTCGTTTCTTAGGGGTATATTTTTCATTTTTATTGCATTTTTGTTAAGGATTTTTCTCAAAATCCTGAAAAAGGCGCCAAAAATGGCGAAATAGGCATAAAAATAGGCATTTAGGCATTAAGCACAAAAAGTCCAAAATAGGCAAAGATTACCTTTATTTTGCAAAATTCCGAACCCCGAACCCCAATTCGAACAAAATTTAAAATTTATAAATTAAACGAAAAACAATTTTTAGGGGTTTTTAAAAGAATGTCAATATAAAAGATTGAATTTAGCTTATTGCGCTAAAAAACCGCCGCACACTCGACTACGGCGGCCAGTAGGTGGGGCGAGACTACGGGCTACGGAAGAAGTCCGCGCGTGATCCGCAGGCGGTTGACTGATTGGCGGGGGCCCTTCGGGCCCCCGCAGTCAACCGCCTGTGGCGCTCGTCAGACTTTTTCCTCCGCCCTCCGTCTCGCCCCACTACTTGCTCCGTCTTCGCATGCTCCCTTTTGCGAGAGTTCCAATGATACCAAATTTGTCAGTGTTCGATCATTTAAAAAGTTATAGTGCCAAATCTCTCAGTTTTCGAGTTTTGAACCGGTTCGAACCGGGTTCGGGATTCGAAATTTTGAAAAACAAATGTCATATTCGTAATCAGCGCCACAAAATACCCTAGAAAAATTATTTAAAATGTATTTTGAGTGTTTTTATTGTGCGGTCAATTGAGTCCCAGCTGACCTTGGCACCCCAATTCCGGCACTTTTTCAGCCTGAAAAAGGGCAAGCGCGCCCCCAATTCTATTTTTCCGACCCATTTCTAACCTTTTTACATCGATTCTGACCGTTTTTAAGCAATTTTTAGTTTGGTGACTATGATCAATATTTACCTAATTATGTTTTTAACTTCCTTTAATAGTTTGGATGGTTTTAAAAAATTTTTAGACTATTTTTATTAGAATATTATTTAATTTTTCTCTTAACCAAGGGCTTAACCCTGCTACGAATTGTGGTTAAAAGTACAAGGGAAAAATTAAACCACGGTTAACTAAGGAAAGACGAGAATACCAAAAAATGAAAATACGTGGTTAAGTGGCGTTAACCGAGGTTAAGCGGCCCCTTAACCGCGGTTAAATAAACCATGGTTAAGCGTTAACCATGGTTAAAAAAGGGGAGACGAGAATCGCGGTTTAATTTCTTAACCGTGGTTTAATTATTTATACCGCGGTTAAGAATTAAACCGCAAGACGGGAATAAGGCCCCAGATATACAAATGACCAATTTATGTCTCTTTGTCTCTAACGGCTTTGTGATTTATGGTCTATGTGTGGTTCAACATTCGACATGAAAATGAATATTGAATGCCTAGGCGTAAAGAAATGAACAAAAAAAGAATATAAACAGTTCTATCAGCTTTCGAAGAATAAGCCGTTCTAATAAAATAAGCAATTGTAGAATCTCACTCTATAATGTACCATCTTGGCCTTAAAAATATATTGCATAATAAGAAGATGGCATAGAATTGTCTAAAAATAGAAAGAAACAAAATTTTAGAGAGATTTTACTTCTCTTTTTTTTAAGCTAACATGTTCATCAGTCCTACTCAATTCTTATCGATGATTCCATAAATGGATAGAGAGGTTAGATGGTTTCTGAAGAGGCTTATCATTCAGATTATATGACTAATTTAATATTTCAACATTTCTTATATGTACTTTCATTCTTGCCGAAGCAAATATTTTTACGGTTTATTTAAACAAGACTAGCAACTGCAATATCATTCCTTTTTTTTAATCCAAGAAGGAATGATTTCCGAATTTCATGTCATTTATGTCTTGTTTTCATGCGTTTCTGGTCCTTGCTTACAGCACCAACAACTTCTTTTACCACTTAGGTCTTCATTTCCCATTCATGAGAAATTATCTGTGATTATACTGTCGTTTCGATCACTTAACTATTTATTGACAAAATATCTTTAATTATTTTCAGAAATGGTAACGCCGATTTGAAAAAAAATTTATTTATGAGATCAAATAATTTAACCAAGTCTGTTTGGGCTTACCGAAGTAATTGTCTTTCACTTTGTCTTTTTTTTTAATTTTCAAAGTTTTGCTTTTAGTCGGCAAAATTCATCTTATAATTAAGGTTGGGACATACATTTATAAAATTTAAAAAAAATCTCAAAGTAAAAATAAAATTACGAAAACTTCAAAATAATAATAAAAATGTTGAGGGAAAAATCCATATTGAGCAAACATTTAAGAAAGTGAGAAAATAAAAAAATGTAAGGAATGTATGAAATAATACCGAAGTAATTGTCCTATATTTAGGGCTGGGATGTATATTGAAAATCCCAACTATTTAAATGAATATTTACTAAAACAAATGTCGAATATTAACCAAAATATTGAAAAGAGAAAACAAATCCGAAATATTGGGCAGTAAACAATAAAGAAAGTGAGAAAAAATTGCAGGATATAAATTAATTTAAAAATTTGCTCAAAATAACCAAAAATTATTTTATATTTAATTTAAATCTAATTTTTGCTATTCTGAACTTTGTATAATTAGAAAAATCGGGGAATGCTAAAATACTCAAAACATTGACAAAATTCTAAAATTTGTAAGTACAAAAAGATTTTATTTTTAAGAAAATGACTTTCAAATGAAAACAAAATTGTTTTGATTTATTCCTTTCTTCGGTACATAAAAAGTAAAAAGAAAATTATTAAATAAGTCACAGCACTAATAATAACTTTATATTGCCTAGGACATATTTCTCTTTTTTAGAATTTGATTTCATTCATCCAAAGCCACAGCAAAGTTTTATGCCTTAATAATGTTGGGTGTTTCCGAATTTTGGTTTTCGTAAAAGCTCACATGGTTTTATTGAGAAAAAAAAATTTGATCAGTTAGCAATGAACAACTAATATTTTTGGTTCACCTATTAAAATTGTTAAAGTGTAATAGCATAATTAATTAGAATGTTTGAAATATGTTAGCGTTTACTTGCTTAATCTCGTAGCTTGAAATCGATCCGGAAGTTTTTTTTTTTTTTTAATTTCTAAATCACTTTTAATTGTCATGCTTAATGTTTTGTTTGGCTTGCCGAGGCATAATTTCTATTCTCTTTTTTTTTACATAACCCTGAATTATTATATTATGCCTTTTAAGGTTTTGACTTATTTGGGCTACAATGCTATTTGAATTTTAATAGACTTCGCCATCGAGACTGATTTTGAAAATTAGGTCCAGAAAATATTATGAGAATCAATTACCTATCCTATCCGATTGTTTTTTTTTTTGAAAGACACCTAATCGTCATCCTTCAGTACCAATTTATAGACTAATGAGAGAATTGGCACAGATATTTTTAGTGCATTCGAGAGTTATGAAATCCATTTAAAATTAATTCAAAAGAAAAACAAAATTATTTCCCAAATGAGCTTAAGGTAATTCAAATTTTTTTTTTTTACTCAGTCAAATTTTGCCAAAAACAAACAAAAAAAAATCCACATTCATAAAATGCCTTAAAAAAACCTTTTTTTTTTTTTTTTGGTGTCTATACAAGTGTTTATCATACATATTTAGATAATACATCCTTTACGCTTTGTATTGCCGAGGGCACTTATCATGTACACAATTAAGCAAATAATTAAAGAAAGTGACAGATTAATTATGATTTCAAAAATAATTTTTCGTCCTATTCATTTGCTAATAAATAGAAATTTTCGGCATCCCCAGTCCCCATGACTTACAATGAAAATGCCGAAGCGGTCAAAATTCCCGTTGTAGAATATGCCAAAGCGTTCAAATGCGCACCAAATTGAGTCCCTCGCGCGCACAACCGTCGTAGAATCCTGAAAAATTACTCAAAAATGAATAGCCGAATTAAATATGTATGACCTTCGAAATGTAATTAATTGAGTTAAAAAAAAAGTCAATTAAAATTATTTCCCCTTTCCATTTTTTTTAATTGAGTAAAATTTTATAATTAACAAAGCTATATGAGAATAATCCATATTTTAATTTCACGAAAAATTTAGTTTGCCAAGTTTAGGCCGTGGTACAATACTTAGTTAAATAAATTCATTAATTACTTAAAACCTAATAACCTCCCACAAACATACAGTACCGTAGGTACAGTACCACCTACAGAGAGATGCCGAAGCGTTCAGTTGAGTCGTCCGTCTAAATTCTTCCAAAAGCAAGCCAAATATAAACAGAAAATGCCGAGGCTCTGTCCTTGTCGTTAAAATGTTTCAAAGGCGTGGTGAACACAATGCAGAATTAATAATTTAGAATTTGCGGGCTTCAGAATTTGTAAAGCTAAAATTAACATTTATTAATTAATGACAATTTATTAACCAAAAAAAAAATCCCTACGAGAAATAAAAATGGTAAAAATGGATAATTGGATATTTCACTAAAATGATTTATAAATAACAAATTGATGCAGCGCATAAATGAGAGCGATGGCCAAGCGACGCCATCCTCCATCGCCGTGGGGCAGGGCGGGGAAAAGGATGGGGGTGAGAGAATGGATGAGCAAAATATGCTGTGAATGAATTACAACAGATCGGCCGAGCAAAAGTCCGATTAACAAAGGAAAACAGCGCCGGGGGGGGGGGGAAGAGAAGGGAGAGCGCAGCGCTAGCGCTAAGTGAGCAATGTTCTCAGCAGATTTGGCCAAGCGATATCGCGAGCTGTGAGCGTACTTGCTCATCAACACGTCCGGCAAAAATTTCCTTTTTTTTGTCTACTGTAGTCCTTTTTGTATACTGTATATGATTTAAATTAATTTTTATAATTTTCTTTATTTTTATTTATTTATTTTTTTATATGTAACTTTTTCAATCATCTCTTTGGCTTCCCGAAGGACCTACTGTATTTTTATTGTATTTTTATTGTACTTTTTTTTTCATTTTTTTTTATCTTTTAATTTCACTCATTTAAAATCACTTCTTTTTTTGACTGACTAATTTTTGATTTTTTTTTTTCTCTTTGTCTTCCCGAAGGGCATTTCTCACTTTTTCATCCCGATGGGCATTCCTAATTTATTTTCCACTTATTTGTCATCCAAAAGGGTATTCAAAATTTTCACTTTTTCATCCTAATGGGCATCCCGAAATTTTTTAACGTATTTGTCTTCCCGAAGGGTATCCAAAAATTTTCATTTATTTTCATCCTAATGGGCATTTCGAAATTTTTTAACGTATTTGTCTTCCCGAAGGGTATCCAAAAATTTTCATTTATTTTCATCCTAATGGGCATTTAATCATCCAAAAGGGCATCCCGGGGCATTCTTCTATTATTTTTTTCATCCTGCAGGGCATCCCGAAGGGTATTCAAAATTTCACATTTTCATCCTAATGGGCATTTACTCATCCAAAAGGGCATCCCGAAGGGAATTCCGGAGCATTCTTTTATTTATTTTTTCATCCTGCAGGGCATCCCGAAAGTCATTTTATCTATCATCCCGAAGGGCATCCCGGAGGGTATTCACTGACTTTGTCGGGGAATTCTTTTTTTTCTCCCTTTTTACCGCCTCCGGAGGTCTTTTTATTGCCGAAGCACTGATGGCCATCTTTTCCATGCTTTTCCCTCACTAACATTTTCCTATGGGTTGTCCCTCAGCCGCCCAGGCCAATGCCAAACCATCCGGTGCTACCAGTAACACATGTGCCAGTGGAACGCGCTGAATTAGGCTTTGGGCTCCCAACCCTCGGAATTCCAACCATTTTTATGAGGGGGTCCTGGGGTGATCAGTCCCATTTCCCTCCCATCTCCAACTCCATTTTAGGAATGGCCTTTATTTCAGGAAAAGCATGGAAAACAAATACAAATAAAATTAAAACAATTAAATACAAAATGGAATTAAATATTTAAATAATATTACAAATTAAATTCAATTAAATAAAGGCATTAAATTACATAAAATACAAAATCCGGATTAAGTGATTAGCAATGGGAAAATCGCGTATTAAATACACATAAATGGGAAGGGGAGGAGTCAGATCGATCACTAATTGGCTAACGGAGAAGCCATTAAATGAAAATGAAAAGGCATTAAAAGGAATGTGAAAATAAAATGAGAAAATGCTTCGGCAATTTAATATTAATTTATTTATCTCTTACATAAATAAATAAATTAAGTAAATCATAGAAAAATATTGAAAATGACAAAATGATGAAAACAAAGAAAAAAATAATGAGCCAAATGTTAATAATTTCCATTAATTACGATAAATGGCAAATATTATTAAAAAAAAATGCTGTTTTAGGTATAAAACGTATAAAAGCATGCTAATTGGTTGTTGAATTTCAGTGCAAATAATTTATTAAAGCGGGGGGTGCAGCAACGAGGCAGCGATTAAGTTCTAAAATTTTGATTAATTTTAAGTGTTAAAACACAATTTATATTTTTCTAAAATTAATAAATTTTATTTTATTTTGCATATGTCTGTCTCTCTCTCTCCCCCCTATCTCTGTTTGTGTGTGTCTCTCTCTCTCTCTCTCCCCCTATCTATGTGTGTCTTTATGTCTCTCCCGCACTGTCTATATTTGTCTCTAGTCTCTCTCTCCCTATCTGTGTGTATCTTTGTGTCTCTCGCGCCCTATCTGTGTGTGTCTCTATGTTTCTCTACCATCCGGCCCTATCTCTCTTTTCTTTCTCCCTCCCTCTCTCTCTCTCTTATTCTCTCGTCCCTTTCTCTTTGCTTACCGGTCTCTGATTTTCTCAATTACCTCTCTCGCTGCATTCTTTGAAAATTAACACAAAACGGTGCTCTTCCCTTCGAATAAGTCATTATCCTCAGCGCACGCACTTTGGCATTGCCCCAGCCAATTGATCCGTTTTCCTCTCCCTCTCCTTCACACATTCCATTCCATTTTCCTATTTTGCGTCTCAATTGGTTGTTTTCTCAATTTTTACAATCGCTAGAAATACTCAAATGAACATAAAATAATATGACAATTTCAATGCTTATAACGCTTTCTCCAAATATTTTAGTTAACATTCTTGCTGCATATTATTCAGTAACCCCAAGGGTTCTCTATTAGCTTATAAATTTTACAGTTTTATAGTTTAAAAAAGTATGATCAAAAAATTTTAAAATTCGCATTTGCACTTTTTTACCGTAAATCTAGGTACTTCCGGGTTATGCTGCCCCCCCCCAAAAAAAAATCCTAAATTCTTAATTTGGGGTTTCCAAGGTCGCTGATCATGAATATGATATTTATTTTAAGATCTGATGAATTTTAATCATAGATTTGACAAAATATCTATGATTTTAGAAAAATATTTAAAATCAATTAAATCATGAAATGAGTCAGACAGTTGGCATAAAGGCAGCGATATTGCGCAAAATCTCGTCAAATTCAGATATTTTGTCAAATCTATGATTAAAAGTCATCAGATATTAAAATAAATATATCATATTCGTGATCAGCGACCATCGAAACTCCAAATTAAGAATTTTGGAATTTTTTGAGGAGGGGCAGCATAACCAGGAAGTACCTAAATCCATCCGAATCTTGAGGGATTTTTGTCATTCAACTAAAAATTACAAAATTAATTTTTATTTTGTTTTTTACTTAATAAAATCAAAAAAATTAAAGCTAAATTAAATTAATGAAAATTATTCAAATTGAATTTACATCAATTATTTCAAACAATTAATCATTTTTTGACTCAAATTACTAGGCTCAATTTGTAACGGATTTTCTTTAAAAAATGATAAAATGTGTCAACAAAAAACTATGAGGAATCATTTTTTCAAGAAGATTAGGCATAATTTTCAATCAGGTCCCCATTCTTAACAATGATTGTTTTTGTCAGGTTCCCAGTTGCCCTACCGGGAAATAAATTTTCAAAATCAGTAACCGGGACCTCGAATGACTGGGAATTGCCGTCCGTTCCCGCTCTGCTCTAAATCATTAAATTTTAACCTAAATATTTTATTTAAAATAAACTTGACAAAATGCATCATAAAATGTAATTTTAAAAAGAAATAATATAGTTTTATAAAAATTTAATATGACTACTTAATACGGTTGATATGGTTGTTAGATTCCAGAATTGAAAACTTCAAAGTAATATGGCCTCTTCACCAAGAAGATAGAAATAAATTGGTAAATTAAAAAAAAGCAAAATATTTGCTTGAAATAGAGAAAAAACTAATCCAATAAATGTGAAATTAAGAAAAAACGTTAAAATAATAATTCAAAAAATGAAAGTACAAACTAAATAATCTAGAGGTTGAATAATTGCATAAAATTGAAATAAATTCCTTTAGTGCTTAAGAAAATGATGTAATATAACAAACAATCAAAGAAATTGTACGTAAAAATTGTTAAATATATTTAACAATTTAAGGATTTTATAACAATTAAATTACAAAAATTGAATATTTTTAAATTTGGAAGAATAAATTTAAAGTAACGAAATCGTTAAAAAATGTATAAAAACCCATATGAAAATAACTGCCGTAATATAGCAAATTTATCTAGTTAAGACGTCAAAGATTAAAATCAAAAATATATTGGTGGATGTCACACGAAAAGTGGATAAAAAATTGACTCAGAGCATCAAAGAACTCGGCCAGTTCAGAGAAAAATTTTTTTTACTAATTTAAAAATTTTATCATCATTTTCTTCTTTTAAAAAATATTTTCTAATGTATATTACTTGGTTAATTATAAAAATCTTCTTAAAAATAATAATGAATGAGAAAATTTAAAAATTTAAAAAAGTTGACATTTTTTATCAAAAAATTAGAAAATTCATATTCTTAATATGAACAAAGCAATAAAATTAATATTGCAATGCGACTTGAAAAAATAATAATCGAAATTGTGATTTTGTTCGTCATTGTTCTGCCGGAGAAATGGGGAAGTATACAATTTACAATTTACAAATAACTTAAAATATAATTTAAAATATTTTTGACAAAAGAATTCAATTATGATTCAAAAATTGAAAATAACTGAGTCAACTTGCAAATGAACTCTACGATGAAACTTACTTACTATTATATTAAGAAAATAAAAATTAATATTATTCTTAAGTTTTTCATAATACAAATGAATAAATTTAAAATAAACTAAAATATATAATGAACTAAGTATTTATAGGCAATTATTTTAAATATGTGTTTAATTTAAAAAATTATAAAAACATTCATAAAAATTAACTAAAATATTTTTTAAAAGAGGAAAACAATCGGTAAATAAATTATTTAATTTAATAAGTTAGAAAGCAACCGAAAAATTAACAAATATTATTATATTTTTATATTTTTATGAAGATGTAAATAAATGAATTCAAGGCATAATATATAAAACGAGATTTTGAATTATATATCTTTAGAGAAAAAATAAATATTTTTAAATATAATAAACACTGATAGTAAAAATGGCAAAATTTTTGTAATACCAAATATAACAAATTATCGTCTTTGTAAGTAATTCGTCTGAATAAATTCTATTAGGAGATTCAGATTTATTGTTGCCTTA
>SIJG01000048.1:1128190-1143768 GCA_023374025.1 Heterodera schachtii
GTTGGACATGCACTTGGATTTCCTGGACAAAAATCCAAGTCCAGGAAAAATCCAGGCTCCTTGTGACCTGGATCCAGGTCTTATCCTGAATTTTCTGAAATTTGTTTTGAAAAGCAAACAAATGTTGGAAAAAAAAAATCAATTAATTGACTTTAAAAAATATCGATCACTTGAAATAATAAATTCTAAAATTTTGTCCAGGAAATCTAGGTTTTTTCGTATTTTGCCTGGACCTGGATTTTTTCACATTTGATCTGGACTTGGATTTCCTAGACAAAAATCCAGGAAAACCCAGATCCAGGAAAAATCCAGGTTGCCGAAAAATGGCCTGGACCTGGACCTGGGTCCAGGAAAAATCCAGGCCTGGATCCTGGGCCAGGTCGAGCTCTAGTTTTCATATAATAGTTTTTATATTGCAAAAAGACCAAAAATAGAAATCTTTTCAATTTTTTCAGGTTTTTATACAATGGTCCTTTTATTTATTATTTGATTTTTGGTATATATTTTGTTAAAATCTTTTCTTAATTAAGTACAAATAAGCTGGTTCGTGAGATGAAAAAAATTTTAAAAATTTTATAAACCAATATTTTTTTATTCTTATTAAGTGTTTTATTTGTTCTTTATTTTAAAGATTAATTTTTTTTTCATTTTAACCAATTTTAAATCTCTCAATTTTAAATCTCAAAAAACAATTTAAAATTTTCAATATAATTGTCAAATATAATACATATTTCACACATAATTATGTTATACATTGAAAATCAATTATCATTATAATTTTTTAAATTTAATCGTTTTATTTTGCTCATTTTTGTAAGTAATATTTTTGTTATCTGTATTATTAAACTTATTTAAAAATTACGAGGACAAGATAAAATTACTTTTAAAACAATTCGATTAATTTTTATTCTTTAATATATCCGAGCTTTTGAACAAAAACCTTAATTAAATAATTGAAAATTATCTAAGATACATTATAAACCAAAAAAGGTGTTTCATATGCTTAATTGAATAATTATATTTACAAAGAATAAAATAAAATAAAAATTTTTGACTGGAAGCCCTAATTTAAATAACTAAAATAATCAATAAATAAAAATCAGAAATACAAGTTCAATAAAATCTAATGAAATGTTAGTTAAAATTATTGCATTTTTGACAAGTCAAAATCTATCACCATCTGGAAATAACTGATCTCACAAAAATTAAACATTTTATTAGGAGATTTAAAAAATAATAAAGTAAAAAACTTCTCTATTCTTTTGAAAAAAATCAATAATTAGGTAAAAATATTGAGGATAAAAATGAAAAATAAAAACAAACAATTATAAAATAATTATATTAAAATAATTAATTTTTGAAAATAAAAATTATAAATATGAGTTTATTTAAGCTACCTATAATTCTACGAATAATAAAATTCGGAAGCAATAGAAATTTTTCGAAAAATAAAAAACGCATAGCATTTAAAACTTTATTAATATGAGAAAAAGTAAATCCAAGCCTTAAAATACAACTCGATTATGAATATTTAAATAAATCTTTCTTATGACTTTAATCTGAAACTGACAAACGGACTTTTAGATCGCTTCATACCATCAAGATATAAAATATAATAAGGAATTAAAATCTCAATTAATAAATATGATCAAAAACAATTAATAAAATAGATTATGAAGCATATTTTATGTCAAAATATAAAGGAACAACTTCTATAATTATCATAATAATATAAAATTACCAATAAAAATTTAATTAAATCAATAAAAGGCCGAGCAGGTTTCGGAACACCATCGTTGAAAACAAACAGTCCTAGCCATTATAAATACTAACAATGATAAATCTATGGAGATTAAACATAAATGAATTTTCTCTCCAAATAATTAACCATAATTTTGCTCAAAAACAATTATTGAGGGCGATTAATGAGAAACTTCTCACAATCTGCATATAAAAAAATAATAAAAATCCTTAATAAATAAATTTTTGCATTTAAATATTTTATAAAAGTTAATGCATCATTAATATCGATCAATAAATCAATGGCAAAATAGCAAAAGATTATATAAAGATAATAAACATGTTAAGTTTTATTTGTTAATTTTAAATTTAACAAAATAAGAAGAAAATAAAAAAGAACAGCAGACAGAGCCGCGCCAACTAACCGACTCGACGAGTTAATTTAATAAAAAAATTATTTTTTAAATTTTGAAGAATCTTTAATCATATTTTATTTATTTTCTTAAATATTAATAATATCTAAGATAATAAATTATAATATTGCCAAATAGTGAAATTTTTAATAAATCAATCGAGAAAAATAATTTTTGTAATGTTAAAACCTTATTTCATTAAAGTTTTAGCCAATGATTATTGTTTTAAATAATTGGCATTTAAGTTATTAAAATATACATTATTTTCCTAATGCAAGTTTAACATTTAAATATTTAAAAAAAAATAAAAATAACATATATTTTATGCTTTACAACTTTTACAAAGTAAATCAACATATTTTAATGATGAAAATGAAAAAATAAAAATTTTACTCTAAGTCCATTTATTATGAATTTAATAAATTCAATTAAGTTACATTAAATAAATACAATAATTCTAAAAAGTTATTAATAATTAGAATTTTTGTTTTTATTTTCATCTCTTAAACTTCTCATTTATATTTATGATAACCTCTAAATATTTTATATAAAAATGTTATTTCGTGCAACAATGTTTACTATTTCATATGGTGAATTTCGTGTGTAATCGAAAAATATAAAATTGAATCAAAATTATATTTGAAAAATAATCATTATTATTATTGTACTTGCAATTACTTTAAAATTCTCTTGGTAAATGCCCACCGAAACCAAAAAAAATGGATTTTGAATAGAATTAATTTTGTTTTTTTAAAAAATTAAATTTGTATTTGTAAATTTGTTAACATAAACAATGGCTTGTTTTTCGGTTTTGTTGTTTTGATGTTGATTTTTTCCAATTGTTGCTGATTGTGATTGCCACTAATCGAACTAAACTATTTTTAAAATTTTATTATTTAATTCGTATTATAATGTTTATATTTTAAATTTATAATTTGATTGAATTTAAGTCGATATAATGAATACATTACTTATTTATTAAAATTTTTGATGAATTGTCCTTATAATTATTTTCTGTGTTAAAATTACTATTTAAAAATTTCTTTAAATGTTTATTATTACAGTAGAATTTTTATTTAAAATCTTCATATCTTTTATCCCTCGCGTTCGTTTTTCTGTCGAGATTTTCTGGCGGCGCTTCATGTTTATTAGATTTTATAAAATTAATGAAAATGTAAATTTTAAATGAAAATTTTTCATTTTTAATTTCTTTTTTTATAATTTAATAATGAAATCATTGAAAGATAATTTATATTTAATCTTATATAATTCTCATCTGTTTTATTTTAATTTTGTTTGTCGTGAAATGTCATTAATTTTTTTCATTTTGTTGTTTAACGTCACAAAAAGTAAAAGCAGCATCTTTGTAAAAAGGTAAATTGTCGTGATTTGAAACTTTTTTTCGCTTTTGATTTTTTATAAATTATTAATATTTATTCTTTCATTAGATTCATCCAAAGAAAAATTTATTCTTTTTTATTTTTCATTTCTATGAAAAAAATTAAAGTATTTTTTCGAAAATACATTTTCAATGGCAAGCTGAAAATTATCAAATTTAATTAATAATAAGATTATTATTAGATATAGAAATTAAACTGAATAAATAATAATTATCTTTATTAATCTCTTTGTTCGGGAAATTATTTTACATTATAATTTCCTATTACAATTATTAATTTTTTTATTTTATTTAATATTGTCTTCTCTTTCATTTCACAATTACGAATTAGAGAAAATCTAAGAAAATATTAAAATTTATTGCATATAACTGGCTTTAAATATTGAACTTTAAAACAAAACATAAAATAAAAATTTTTTTATTTCTTCAGCATTAATATGATTGAGAAATACTTCATTTTAGTTTAAATTATTTGATGTAAAATAAAAAAAAACACATTATATTTTGATAAATTAATAAATTGCTGATCATAAATTGATCATTTTTAAGGTGATCAAATATTCAACCAATTATAACTTTCTATGTACAAATTGTAAACCCATCATTCCTAAAGCAATTCGGTAGCAAATTTTGTGCTCTTGCTAATAGGCTTGTCCATTTTCTCTAGAAAAAATTTCCCAGCCCCCTAGGGATTTCGAAAATTTCCCCGTTTTTCAGTGTATTTTGGGTGTCCCGGTCACTAGGAAAGAGTGATCTGATCAAGTTAGTGTAAGAAATTTTTTTCATCAGCAACAGTTATTCAAGCATGAATTATTTTAAATTTTTAAATGAACTATAAAATAGTTTTTTAGGTTTGAGTTATGACTTTTTGTGGGCACTGTATTTCTCTCACAAAAATGTAATTGTTTGGGAAATATTTAAATAAAAATCTAATTATAATTAAGGTTAGCAACTTTAATTATATGATTAAAATAATTATATTAATTAATTAAAAAACATATATTCGGTACTGAAATGACCCGCCCCTTCCGATCACCCATCACTCATACTTTTTTAGCTTCGGCTCACCACGATATTATCACATCTTGACACAAAAAAATTTGAAAAATTGTATTTCTCTATACATAAAAGATCATAAGCAATATCAAAACCATAAACGCATATATGAAAATTATTATATTTACATAAATGACATAAAAGCATATGGCGTTAAAAAGTGGAATAAATATTTAAAATATTTATTTAAATAAACAAAAATAAATTTAAAAAACCCTACTCAAATATGAAAGTCTGATGAATACATGAACAGACAAACAAAATATAATTTATTACAAACAATATTTAATTATTTAATTCAGTTTTAATCTATATTTAATATAAATCTTTTTATTAATTAAAAATTATAATTTTCGAAACAAAAGCTTGCCACTACTGAACATGTAATATCGAAAAAATAATTTTAATTTTTTTCATAAAAACAAAAAAAAAATTATTTTTCAAACAAATTTTTATTATGGAATAAATTGAATGAAAAAAAATAAATATTAATAATTTATAAAATAAACTCAAACGGAAAAAAAAAAATTAAAAAATAGTAATGATCTTTGCCTTATTTTATACAATAATTATTAATCAGAAAGAGTTCTTCGATTAATGAAAATAATAAATTCGAAATATGATAAAGTAGCAAGTCGCCAATATTTAATAAATTTTTAATTCGAAATTTATGAAGGGCAATAAAAATAATTATCACTTCATATTTTTTCTTGAATATTAAATATGGTAGAAAATTCTTTTTTCGTTCGCACTAAATTATTCATTTTTTTCTATTCGTTAATAAATGCCCGTTTAGACGCGTGAAAGTTTCTTATTATTTGTTATTTTATTTTTCTAATATTTCTTTTTTTAATATGTCGCTTTATGAATAGTTTTTATGGTAAAATAAAAATAACATGATTTTATTGGATTAAAATTGTTTTAATCATGATGGCTTTTTTTTGTTCATTTTAAATTTAAATTTTCTTTTTTTATAAATTATGTTAAATTTTGTATTCGATATTCCAGTTTTTCTATTTATGAATTATATTTTTTGCTAATTTTGCATTTTTAAAATGGATTTTCTCATTTTATAATTTTTTTATCATGTCGTGTTAACCGGATTTTCATCATATGCTGTAGTCGATTAACCTTTAAAAAGCGATGTTGTGTAAAACGTGAATTTTGGTGAAAAACAATTTTTGTCTTTTTTCGAATCTAGGTTAGAAAATTTTTCTAGTTTTAATTTATTTTTAGCATATAAATGAAAATTTAGTATCATAATAAATAATTAGCTTCTATAACAGAGGCCGGTTTTAATGGGTTTGTCCGTTTTTAAAATATTTTTATTGTTTATTCCTTCTTTCGTCCGAGTAAAATGGATTAATAATTTCTGTGTATTCATTGAAACTTTAATAAACATTTCTTTTTAATATTTTATTTATAAATTTTATTTTTTTATTTCTATTTCATTCTAAAAAACCTTTAGGCATATGAAAACTTTCGAAAATTTCTCAAATTTATATTGTCAAAGGTTGATAATTATTAATTATAGTCCCTTCTTGTTATAGAGAATTTAATTTTAGAAACAAGGAGAATTACATTTTATACGATTTATAAAAAATCATGACTTAGCTTAAAGTTAGTCAAATTAATGGATCTTGGTATTAAGCGATATCTGCACGTATCCTCTACTATATTATGTATTAAAAAAAGTAACAATAAAAAAAGTTATATGCAAAGAATTTTGAAAAACTTAGACTCAAAATTTGTGTCTCTAACTTTTTTGAAACTCGATAAAATTTTTAGAGTTTTAACACAATAATTGAGAATTCTTTGGGCTACCAAAGCATAATTAATGGCGATATGGGTTAATTTAAGTCGGAACAATTTTCATACATTTCAACGACCTTCACATTTTTGTATGACCACACAAAGATAACAAACACATTTAATTACTTATTATTTTTTAAAAACAACGAAAATTACTTTTTTTTATCTGACTTATTCTACCAAGCTACAACTTTTGAAATTTTTGCTAGATTTTTTGAATTACATAAGTATAAAAGATAGGTGGAGCTATCATGCAATACCAAGATTCATTAATTTGGCTAAGTTTAAGCTAAGATATGAATACATTATTTATACATTTGTTTATCACTCATATTTTTGATGCCAATTATTGACAAAATAAATTTCACTTTCCATCAGTGTAAATGTCTAATAAATTTAAATATTTTTTTACTTCCTTGAATTATAACTTTTGATTTATCATTTCTAGTTAAATTTACTTTTATTCAAACGTTTTACGCAGTATCTTATTGAAAATAAAGGCGTAGAAGGTTTTTATATGTAAAAACGGAGTACTTTTAGAAATTATTTAAAATGATTTTAAATAAAAAAGCATTAAAAAGGAGAAAAGAATAAAACACATTTTTGATCAATTGGTTAGGCTTTTCTAGGGGTGTATTTTCACAATTTTTTATTGTATTAAAATATAATTGTTTTTAGTAAAACAAACAAAAAAAGGAAAAAAATAGTAAAGAATATTTCACTTTAATAAGTAAAAAAATTCGAATAAATTAATACCGAAGTTTATATTTTGAAAATTTTTTCCAATTTTTTTCATAACATATAAAAATTATTATTCCATGTGATAATTCGCCCGGTATCCTGTTTGGAAAATTAATTCTTAAAATTACTGTTTATTTTATTGGTAAATCCATCAAATTTATTAATGTACGAAAAAACAATTAAAAATATTAATAATTTATTTATCAATTATTATAAATCTTTAATAATAAAATTAACAATTCTTTCAAAAATATTTATTATGGAAAATTGAGAATCATTTCTCTGTTATTTTATTTAATCCCGATCTGGTTTATTTATTTTTTATTGAATTATAATTAGTTGAAATTATTGATAAATATTTATCTAAAATGAATTTTGCACTTTTCTCACAAAAAAAGGAGTAATTATTAATTCAACAAACAAAAGTAAGTATTTGAGTAACTTCGGAATGCAGCAAAATTATTATGAAGAACAAAAAAAATGCAACTTTAAATGAATTAAACTAATCATATACATAAATTAAATAAATTAAAGCTAATATTCATGTGCAGCAGAATAAGAAAGATGCCAACGGTTTTAGACCTTCACAAGGGATAATGGTCAAGAAAATGTTTATAAAAATTTCTGTAACTCAACATTAAGCATTTAAAAAAGGAAAAAAACTAATTGTAAAAATACGAAAAATAGCGTCAAATCGACAACTAATTACTCAAAAATAATATTCTTCTATAAGTTATATTTATCTTATATAAAACTCAGTTAAAGCTAAAGAAAATATAATTATTAATATGGTATCTAAAGAAGATTTTTTATAGTTTGAATATTTGTATGCATTATTTAAGCAAAATTAAATATATTTTAAAATAAAATTATTTCTTAACCAAATAATATAAATAAATATATTAAAAAAGAATGGATGCTAATTTATAAAATAAATAATTAATATTAAAATACTTTTAGAAATTTAAAGCATAATACGAGCACTCATGAATCATATGTTTAATTTCGAACAGCAAAAAAGTACTGTAATCTTAAGAAAACAGTGCATTTTACAGTAGTTTTGATACTCGGAAATTAATCGTCCGGAGTCTCAGCGTACAGAAGGCGTAGAGACATACGGTTTTTTACAGTTTGTAGCAAATTTTGTGCTCTTTTCCGATTTTTTTATGTGGCTCTTAATGTTTATGGGGGAGGTATGCTTGGTAAATAAACTCGATTCGGTTACGGGAAATAGATGAAGTGACAAAAAAATCTTGAGTTTATAATTTTGGAATGGAGTATATTATATAAAAAAATATATATTTTAGTTGCATTAAAAAATATCATTTTACTATTTTTTCATCTTTTTCAAATGAATATTAGTATATTATTTTTAATTATAGCATGCTTAAATTAAATAATGTTTTTCTCCGAAATTATAATTAAAATTATATAATGTTCTCATTTTTACACTACAGAGAGTTATTTTATTAAATTAAAATAATAAATAAATTATTCTTTTATATTATTATATTTTCTAATGTACCATATTATTCTAGAAAGGTATCTTTAAGAAATTCTTTTTCATTACCAATTGTTTTATTTAATAAAACTAAATTAAATTATTTTTTCTTTAATATTTTTAGATTGATATTTTTTTTTATCATTTACGCTCCATCTGATTTATTGAATATTTTATAATTAATTATTTTACAAGCCTAGCCGCACAAGACACTTCACACCCAGCAAACAATATTGCCAGAATAATGGAAATTCTTTTCTGGAAATACGATAAAACTATTCAATTACTGAATTTTTAAAATGAATTTTTGGAATATAAGGTGCGCTAACTAGTTCTACGTAAGATTTCTATTTATTATGCTGGATAATTTAAAGTTGGTTTGCCTCAAAAACGAAAAATTTTCATATGAAAATTTCCTCCCCGACGAAGGTGTTGCTCCCCGACATTTTTTAAATTTCTCCAGCCTCCCCCGACAAATTCTTTCGGGGAATTTCCTCCCGGTTCCCCGACATTTTGCTCCCCGAGGCTCAGGGCGAACCCTAGTTAAAACAACCTAATTATAGTTATTCAATGTCAGTTTAAATAATTTAAGTAATATTTGATTTTTTTTAATATTTTGTCTTTTTTTGGAATATTTTGAATTTTCTATTCAAAGCACAATGATGTTCAATTTTTTATATGCATTTAATATTAGAAAGAAAATAGTCATAACTTTCAAAATCCTTTTCAGAGGCATAATTTGGATTTTTTCGCTAATTTAATCATTTTGGCCAAAAAATAAAAATTTTATTTATACCTTTTCTAAAAAAGAATTTTTGTTCGTTATTATCATTTTATCTTCAAATGTATGCTTATTTTGTGAACACATTAAATATAATTAACAAAAGTATCCTAAGAAAAATGACCGAATAAAATTATAAATATCAATAATAAAAATAAGGTATAGCAAAAAAAAAAAAAAGATAATATACTTAGTATTTTTCGAATAAATTATAAATGAATATGTTTGTTTAATACTTTCTTCTTCATTTTTTTAAAATCGTATATTGTTACAGAATTTTTATTCAACGTCACAATATTATCACTCGTTTTGTCAATCGGATATTTAATTGATAAGATATATATATATCCTTAAATGTTTTTTTTTGCTTAATTGAATGTTTTGTTTTCGATTCAAAAAATTGCTAAAATATTATTTTAATAATATTTATTATCACTTTTATTCATTACATATAAACATAACAGTTATTCCAGGCATTATACTTTCCGTTTCTTCATTATTTGTTTTAAAGATTTTTAATTAAATAATTATAAAACAATAATTTTTTATTTTACCAAATAGTTTGCTCTTCGACCCTGAGCCCCCCGGCCCCCGGCGACGACATTTTTGTCCATTCTCCGACCCGACCCCAGACTTGTCTCTCCCCCCGACGGTCCCCGGTTCCCGACATTTTGCCCATCTGATTTTTTGAGCTCGATTGCATTTAAGTGTACGATTTGCTTATTTGCTTATTTACTCCACAAAATTGATAAAAATGTTTTGGGAGGCGAAAAATACAAAATTAGATGCTATATTTAATTGAACAATTAGGTTCACTATAAATAGTTTTTATTTTGTTTCTTTATATTTTTTTTAATTGAAACTTAAAATATTTAAAATTTGAGAATTTTAGGGCCTTTATTTTTTAATGAAACAACCAAATAACATTTGTTTTTTTTCATTATTTTAAAGTTTTATAAACCTATTCCTTTAATTTACATTGCTATTTTTTCTTTTTGTACTCACAATATTTTTGAATTTTATGTTATTTTTGGCCGAAACTAAAGGTGCGATAATTTTTAATAATATTTATCTTTTTTAGTTTTTTATATTGTTTATTTCTCATTTAACGCTCATTTCATTCCGTAAGTTATTATTAAATTAATTATTTGGAATTTATTTGCCTAATTACTTTTTATTATAAATATTCAATTTTTTATATTTATGCATGGTAATGCATCTGCTAATACTTCCGATTGTCCCCTTTTGGCTTTTAGACTTTTAAAAATATTTTCCAAATATTTTTTGAATAATTTTTTGTTATAAATGGTTTTCATTTATAAATAGTTTGAAAGATTTTTAAATGATTTTATTAAAATTAAATTAGATATTATTAAAATAATGTTAGTTTCATCAATTTGCCTTATGTTAAATAATTTTTAATTAATTATGGGTTAAAATTATTAAACGTAAATTGTCAATTTGAAATTAATTTATATATTAAATTGTTTTTAAATAAATAATTTTTATTTTTAATTTAAATAATCTTTAATTGTTTTATTGTCACTTTTCTTTTTTTGTTTTTAAGTTCGTTTAATGTAAATTGATAAAAAATTACTAATTAATTTTATCATTTTATAAACATTTATTTTCTTTAGAAAATCATTTGAATTTATAGAAAAAAAATAATACGTTCAAATTAATATAATTAAATTATTTTTTAAATATTTGGCTTGTAATAAAAATATAAGATGTGCAAAAATGACATAAACAAATATAAAAATAATACTTTTTCTGCATATTTAAATTAAAATATTTAAAATTTGCGATTTATGCATTAATTGTAAAAATCAAAAAAATTTATTAAATAATATTTTAGAATTTTTAATCGAAATCCATTTTTTTGTTATTTAAAATGATTTAATTTAATAAATTAACGCTTACCTAAATTAGAAAAATTTTTTTGTGATTAAATTGAAGCTTATAAAACTGGGTTGCCAGATTAAAATTTTAAAAAGCCTCATTTGGCAGGCAAAAAGCCTCATTTTGGGTCAAAAAGCCTCATTTTTACAAATTTATTCAAAAAACGTTTAAAATGTTCAAATGTTATATTTTTGATTGTCCATGATCAATTTGAGCATTTTTTTTGTTAGAAATAAGCATTTTTTGGGATTCTGAACATGAAAAACAAATTTTTGCGGCGCTTTTTCCAAAAAACTTTTGGTGAATATTGAGGGCCGGCGGTGCCGATAGGCGCCGCCGGGAAAAATTTTGTAATTTTCAATGCGATTTGTTAACAGATCTTGTCCAAAAAATGACCAAATTTTGAGATTTTGAGCAAATTTTTGCTTGTAAATTCAGGATTTTTACGGTCCGGCGGTGCCGATAGGCGCCGCCGGGGGAAAAATTAAGAATTTTCACCATATTTTTAGCATATTTTCATTAAAAAATTCTTTATTTTTCGGTTTTTCTCAAAAAACCACAAAAAGCCTCAAAATTTCCCAAAAAATTACAAAAAGCCTCAAAGCCTCATTTTGAAAATTTAGCCTCATTGACCTATCAAAAAACCACAAAATGTGGCAACCCTGTTATAAAATAAAAGCTAATAACTAATAATGAAATTATATACTTCATTTAAAAAAAAAAATTAAAAGGTCCGGCAGAACGAAACCGTACGTGAGCTGAAATGCAATTTAATTTTAAAAATAAAATTATAAAATCTAAATTATAAAAAAAATTAAAATTTACAAAATAAGAAAAAAAAAGTAAAACCTTAATAAATAGCTAAAAAAAACACCGAAATATAAAGTCAACCTTTTGTAAAGAACATAGATTAATTGAGCAAATGCATATTTGAGGCTTGAGCTAATTTTAACTACTAAATCCAAAAAAGGAATCTTAAATTCTAGAAAAATATTGTTAGTTAAAGTTACTTAAGAAAAAAATCAAATTAAATATTTTATGATTCTTTAAAAATACTTTTCAAAAAAAAAAAATTAAAACAAATATAAATATCAAGGAAAAATATACTAAATAATGAATCTACTTAATAAGTATTAAAAAAATTTTTCAAACCCAAAAAAATTATCAAATAAATTTATAAAAAATTATTTTGGTTGAAGTAAGAAAAAAATCATTTTAAAATTAAGCCGTAAAAAAGAAAGTGATTTTGAATGATTAAATAGCATTTTGAGATTTTTTTTTGAAAAAAAGTAAAATTGTATAAATTATATCTTTTCCGCCAGACCTTTTGCTCCTCCGTAACTAAAATTATAATTAAAGTTTTTTTTAATAAATTTAATTTAAATATTGCTAATTACATTTCTATTTTTGAACTCACTTTGGCTTTTAAATTATGTTAATAGTTTTTAATAAAATGTAAATATTAGAATTTATGCAAAAAATGTTTATAAAATATCTAATTAAGTATAATTAAAACTAATAAACATTATGTGTTTAGAAATTAAAACGCATTATTTATATGTAGAAAATTGATTAGATGGAAGCAGGATACAAATGAATTTGATATAACAATATGGAATAAAAATGAACTATGTCAAAATAAGTAGTGTAAATTCATAAAAACCAAATTATCAAAATTAAAGTTTAATTAGTAAAAAAAACATTTTTTGATTCAATTAATGAAAATTAATTATCATTTACGTCTATTAAATAAAATTTCGATGTAAGAAAACTTATATAATTACCAAAACACAAAGAATGTAAAATGATTATTTTATATTTAAAAAACATTTTAAATCCCGTGCTAATATAAAACTAAAGACAACACACAATTAATCAAGGTTGCTCATTGACAAGAATAGTTAAATGGTAAATTAAAACCTAAAAGATCATTTTAAAAATTGTCAATAAAAATGATGCATTTTAAGCATAATAAGTCTAATATTATTAAAAACCTTCAAATCGATGATTAATAAAAAACTTTTGTTTTTATTTCGAATTCAAATGAAATTTTTGTGTTAATAATGTAAATTATTTCAAAAAAAATTAATTTAATTGAAAAGTGATTAAAGTTAATGTGGCACAACCATCAAAGCACACAAAACACAAATGAGAATAATTATTTGTTTTCAAAAATCTTTTTTTTATCGAAATTTTAAATATAAAATAACAACCACAAAAAATGTTTAATAAAATTATTTATTTTGAAGACAAAAAATACTTAAATTTGAATATAAAATTTGAAAAATTATTGATAAACAAACTCTATTAATAAAAATATTGATTTCATTATAATCTCTATTAATAAGAGATTAATTTTATTTTTAATTAGCAAGGTGAACGTAATAAAATAATTTTATAGTTATTTAAAAAACAATAGTATTTCAATTTAAGGACTTTAGATTTTCATTTTAATATGGCAAAATATCGGATATTAGATCCAATACTTTTCTTCATACTATTTTTTGTTGAAAGTTGAGGGTGTGCATTTATATATTTATATTATTTTATTTATAGAATTGTATATTTGTATCACTATAATTTGTACATTTGAAAATTTAAATTTTAATTATAATACTAATTAATAATCAATCAAATTACTATAATTTTAATTATCCTGGAATAAAAATAATAATTTTGCAAAATAAAATGCTATTACAATGAATTTCTAATACACTTTATTGAGTCAAACACATTTTTAATAAATAAAAAATATATATAAAATTTTCTTGTAAGAATTTAATAATATTATTTCAATAACTGTTACAATTCATTTAAAATTAATTTAAACAAAAATAATTTAACTGTACAACACTTAAAGGAAAATTCGATATAAAGTGTCCTCAATTATGGGTAGTATTTGTTAAATTATAAACAATTCTTTAATATCTTAATTGCAGTATTTATAAGTGCTGTGGCGCAGTTACATAAGTATCAAAGATAGAAATATTTAAATCTAATTTTTAAATTCTATTTGCTAAATTATTTAGCTCAACCTTATTCAAATTAAATAAAAATTGGTATTAAGCGGTAGCTCTACATTTAAATTTTTATTTTAATCAAATATTTAAATGGTTTCTTATTTTTTCGGACATTTCTAGGCTCGGCAATTTAATTTATTTTGAATTATTAAAATATTTCTAAGACTTTTTGGTATACTTAGTAATGTAAAAATGAAAAACAAACTTATTTCAAGTGCAATGTAAAAAAAATTAAAAAATTAAAAATATTGAGTTAATTTAATTCAAATTTAAGGTACAACTCTGTTTTTATGATAATTGTTGAAATATAATTTAGTTATAATCTAAAAAATATTTATTAATTAACAAAACCTTATTTAAATTAACTTGTACATTTTGCGCATAAATTGCTCAAACGTAATTTTACATTTTTATTTTAAAAATATATTAAAAACTTTATTGGAAATTTTTACTCTAACAATTATGTATTGAACTCCTATGAATAATACTTTAATAAATATTCCACTCTTATATTGTGAATAACTTTCTATAAATTTACAACTGTAATTTTTATCAAATCCAATGAAAATCAACATATAAAATATAAACCACCGCAAAAAAGAGCTGAAAATATAAATAAATCAAAATATTAGATAAAATATTAAGAAAAGATTTATAAAATTTTATATGATTTAATATTGTTTTTTGTAAATCTTTAGAAAATCAATTCTATTCTGCTAATGGAAAGCGGTTGCCTTTACCATGAGAGTAAATTAATGCGAAAATTTAAATCTCAATTAATAAATATTTATAAAATAAATTAAAAACAAATTCTAACGGCAAAGTATAACGAACACAAAAAATATATTGTCGAAATACATAAAAAAATAAAGTATAGTTTTAATTATATATTTATTGTCAATTGAAAGTATTTATATCAATTTACAGGGGGATCCGTCCGCATCCTTTACACAGTAAAAACTAAAAGATTTCTCCTAATTGCTGCCTCTTTGGATTTCTCGAAAACTTCGGCGCCAAAAAAACACTGACTCGGAAGGAAATAGCATTAAACAAAATTTTAAATATTTGACATTGTTCGAATTTAATCAAATCAATTTTTATTTGTAAGTCGACCGATGGACAAATTCTTTCAAAAGGTTTGATTATAAAAATAGTCAAAAATAATTTTAATTATATAATTATTTTTAAATTTAGTTATTTTTTCAAATCTTTA
>SIJG01000049.1:0-235700 GCA_023374025.1 Heterodera schachtii
TTTTTTTGTCCGTTATTTATAAAATAAAAATAACACAGAATATAACTAATTTTAAAATTTTGTGCCTATTTCAGGAATTTTTGATGATTATTTGGGTGCTTAATTATCCGATTCCTATTAATAATCCAGGAAAAATCTATTTGCAAAAAATGTTTATCTTTTTTTTAACAATCATTCCTAATTTTAAAGCGAATGTTATGCTGACAAAACAATTCCTTCCTTAACCATAGCCAACACATTCGAGAAATGTCTTGCGATTTCATTCCTTCCTTTACATAACTATGGAAACGAAAAACTAATTAAAGAAAGGCATTTTTTTTATTAATCATACGAAATTTTAGTCATCGCTTTTCGAAAACATTTTACGTGAAAAATGAAACATTTTTTTGCGCTGAAGAAAAACACGAAAAAAAGAAAGTGATTAATCTAATCGGTGCGATTGGCTATTTGTTATTATTTGTTGTTATGTTATTATTATTTTTTTTTTGTTAAATTTGGCCATTTTAATTAAAAAACCAGAGACCCAGCAGCAAGATGTAAAGGAATTCAGCTGATTTTTTTTTGTGAAACTTTGTATATGCTTTTGAAACCATAATTTAAATGTATTTAAATTAATAAAAAATATTTTTAATTAAATTAATTCCTTTACCATTCTAATCCGCTATCAAATCGGGTCGATATTGTTATAAATTTTTTGAAAAATCTCCAACTTTTAAATTTTCTTAAAGCTGAAAAAATAAAATTTTTGTGAATAATTTTATTGATTGTTTTCATAAAATTCGGCTATATTACCATTTTTATTAACAAAAGGGCTAATTTTTATATTATATTAAACAAAACGAATTCAAAAAATCATATAATAAAGTCATTTGATTTAGGTCACGTTAATGTATTCATAAACGCATTTATTCAAATAATTTTATTCATATTAATTTTTATGTGTGTAAAATTATTTTTAAATATTTCTTCACAAAAGCTTTTTATTAAATCATTCCATTTTATCAATCATAAAAATTTGGTAATACAAATTTTCAAATTTATTTATAAAAAGAATATAACCATGGTTTCAGACACGGACTCGCTCAGTTGGGCGCGCACGGTTGGGCGCTCACGGTTGGGCGCTCACGTTTGGGCGCGCACGGTTGGGCGCCAGCACGTTTGGGCGCCGGCACGTTTGGGCGCCAATATTCCAACAATTTTTTAATTTGTTTTTTTTAATTAAAAATGTAATTCCGAACCCCTACCCCGAATTCGAACATTTTTGAAAAAATTTTTTTTTCAAAAATCATGAAAACATGTTTCTAAGGGTTTTCAGGGTCGCTGATCACGAATCCGGCATCAATTTCAACCAATTCTGAACCGTGACACGAATTCAAAGAAAAAGTCGAAAATTCAAACTTTTTGGTTTTCGTATTTTTGGTCTAAAAATACTCTAAATGATCATTTATTGAAGCAATGATGACTTTCACTTCGTTTCCGTCCATTAAACAACGTGTGAACCAAAATATGAAATTCGAACATTTGATTTTTTGGCTTTTTGTTCGAATTCGGTTTAGGGGTTCGGAATTGACCAAAAAAGAGATAGGATTCGTACTCAGCGCCTCAAAAGAGCCCTAAAAACATGTTTTTAGAATTTTCAGAAAAGTTTCAAAAAAAAAATTTTAGGGACCAGTAAAACATATGATTGCCTTATTTTTGGAAATTTTATAGTCGCTTTAAAATATTTTTAATAAAAAAAAAACAAATTAAAAAATTGTTGGAATATTGGCGCCCAAACGTGCCGGCGCCCAAACGTGCTGGCGCCCAACCGTGCGCGCCCAAACGTGAGCGCCCAACCGTGCGCGCCCAACCGTGCGCGCCCAACTGAGGTAAACCGTTCAGACACGAAGGATTTTAGGATTAAAATATGAGTAAAATGTTTGGCATTTTTTGATAATTTTTTAATATATTTACAGCCCAAATTGAAAAATTGAAACTTTTTTGATCAAATTTTACCTACTTTTAGATTATTTTTTAAAGATCGAACTTTTAAGAAGCTCTGAGAAATGTGCAAATTTGCCTCATTTTCAATGATTTTTTTCGCTGCTTTTCTGCTCGTTGCTAAAGTTGACGGAATGAGTGGTAAATTTAAATCCACCAAGGATTGGGTGAAGAAAAAATTTTCATCAAATGCATCAACAATTTCATCACAACCATTATCAACATCATCATCATTATCCTTTCATAGACCGTTATTAGAACCATCAAGTTTTTCTTCATCATCATCTTCCTTTGATCCTCCAAAAGAAAAAGGTAACTCTACCAGCAGTAAATTAAAAAATATTTTTATTAAGCGATTAGAACACGCAGTAAAATTTTAAAAAATATACTAAATCTTAATAATTTAAATAGATGGCAATTCATCTTATTTAATTAAATTGCCCTGAAAAAACAATTAAGCTTATACCTACTTAGCCAAAAACAATGATTTAAATTTGAATTTATAATAACCATTTTAGGCAGCAACGATGGGACAAGCAGTGGTAAAGCAAAACGGGGACCTGCAAATTAGACAGCCCCGGAATATTTTTACATTAACTAAATCCTTTTTAGAAAAACTATCTTTTTTAATTAATGATTTTTAAAATATGGCCAACTGTTAAAGGCAAATTTATTCATTAACGTGAAAATCTTTTTCCTTCAATTCTATCCAAATTTTCTGCTGGTGTCTAACTGTTGCTTTCCAACTATTCAAGTGCTAATGCTTAATTTTTAGGCAGCAAACCAAAGAAAAGTGTCGGATTGGGGCAAAGTGTTCAACTTGAGCACAATGCCAATTCAATTTTTTTATATTTTCAAACAATATGTGTCAATCAAAAAACACAAAAGAAATGTAAAAGCGTTAGAGCTGAACATGGAATTGGACATGACGAAATGCCAATTACAATGACATGCAAATGGGACGGTATAAGCTGCTCACCTTCGGATGCAACAAAACAATTTTTCGGCCAAGTTTAATAAAGGCGGAGAAAATGATGATTCGAAAAAATCTTTCATTTTGGGCACTTAACGGTTCAGTGCCCCAGATAGGATAGGGCACGGAGAGAATTTCATTTGTTTTTATCATCAATGAAAGACAACACACTTATTGGTGATTTGATCAATTTTCGGTAAAAATGGAAAAACCGAAAAATTTTGGCTTTCTCGCTAGGCCAATAAGTAAGTGTGGCGGCGTCTTCACCCCCGCCCTCCACCCTCCCGCCAACTTCTCAAGAAATTTTGAAATTGCTGAGAATTTTACTTATACGAACAGGAAAAAAACAATGGCTTCTTCGTAAATTTCAATTATTAGGGAAGACACGGAAAAATTGATGATTCGGTCGATGTTTTTTTTAAAAAGGAAAGACCCGAAAATTTTGTGACAAAATTATTTAATGATCGAAATTATGAGTTTAACAAAAATTAATATTTTCTCGCTTCACCTAAAAGCGGGTGTGACATCCCATCACCCGTCATCTTCCCAAAAATTTTGAAAATTTCACTGAAAATTTTACTTAGGCCAACATTAAAAAACCCATGAATTCCTTGTAAAAAAACTAACCCCTTTTTCACATTATAATTCGCTGAACTTTTGAGCGCCCAAATGATTTTTGCGTATAAGACTGACCTGTTTTATTAGGGATGAGATTTATTTTTGTACTTAAGCAGATAGTCACAGAATTTTTGAATTTCATTATTTAAACTATAAAATCCACCTACTTTCATGTGTTAGGAAATTTTGGAAACAGACGCTATTTTGTTGTAAAATTTATAAGTCGTTTTTTCTGAAAATAATGACCGGACTGATCGAAAAAACAAAAATTTTCTGTGGCGTACGTTTAGTATATAAAGAAAAAAAAATCTCATTCCCCATTTCTTATTTTATTCCGCTTATTGTGAGACATTATTTATTTTTTTGACATTATGTTATACATATTTCTTTATTATTTTTTTTATTCAGTTAAAGTTTCTTATTCGGCAATTAGGACCGAATTTTTCAAAGAACTTTTTCAGGCAGCAATGGTGGGACCTAACAGTGGTAAATCAAGGCGGGGACCGGCAAATTAGACACCGCTGGAAAAGACTAGTTATTATTAGGGATAGATTTATTTGTACAAAAATTCGCCTGCTTTTAGGGGCTTACAAAGCTTCATGAGCAGGCGCAGATTTTTGTAAAAAACATTTTAGGTGTGTAAAAACTTTGAAATTTTGCTGAAAGTTAATTAGCCCTCATTACATAATGTTTTGGTTGCAAATTTATTTTTATTTTGCACTTTCATATTTCTCGGGTTGAACAAGGCAGAAACGGTGCCGGAAATTTAAACATAAAACATTAATAAATATTTTTTTTCCCTATTTTTGTGCCTATTTAATGCCTATTTCGCGATTTTTTGTGCCTAAAAATCGCAGCCCTAGTGAGTATGAGTGAGTGAGTAGTCAAAAGTCAGCGGGCAGCAATTTGGAAATTAAAAATTAGGATTTGTTTTTATGAAAATTTAAAAATTTGATCAATTCAATTTGTTTTATTAATATTATGTAAATATCCATATTAAATAAATTATTTTATTTAATCATACATAACAATTTTCCAATTTCAAAATTGAAATTTTGTTGCTAGTGCCATTGAAATTTTATGAGTGCAAATTTTCAAAATTTTCTTTCATATAATTTCATTAAATTAATTTTGTTTCTTTTTTCGAAAATTTACTCATTTCAATAAATCTTATAGATATTAAATTCTTAGTTCAAACTGATTTTTATCATAAAATAATGGTCAAACTGAATGTTGATAAAGGGTAAAAAGCAACAATCAAAATAAGCGTTTTGTCTCATCAAAAAGCTGATCAGATAATTCTAAAATATTGATTTTTCTCATTAAAAAATCGGGTAATTATGATTGATTCGGAACCCGTCAGTTGGGCGCCGCCACGTTTGGGCGCCAGCACCTTTTCAGCTATAACTTTTTTCTTTGTCAACCAAATTCAACATTGTTGGTAACATTCGAAAGCCCTAAGTGTCTTCTATTAGCCTGCAAAATTTTGAAAAATTTCGTTAAGGTTCAAAAAAATTATGGCCAGAACAACTCAAAAAACCAGATTTTCCAACTTTTATGGCCACAAACTTGTTTAAAAGTGACGAAATTTTTTGGAAATTTGCAGGCTAATAGAGCATCTGAAGGGCTTTCGAATGATACCAATAAGGTTGGATTTGGTTGATAAAGAAAAATGTTATAGTCCAAAAACATGCTGGCGCCCAAACGTGCTGGCGCCCAACTGACGTAGACCGTGATTGATTTTCTCATTCTCAAAATCGACTTTTCTAATCCATTGATCATCGGCCTGCGGCCGCTGCTTCAAATACTGCTGCAGTTGGGGCAGCGCATGGACATGGTCAACGTATTTGATCATCGCCGGGTACGCATTGATCATCTCCGGCTGGCATAAAGTTAAATTTTAAATATTTTTTTCCCCAAACGTCGGGTCCCCAAATGTCACTTGTCCTCAAAAGTCGGGCCCCAAAAGTCGGATAGTAGCCATTGTAATCCGCTACCAACTGTATAATTTTTGAAAATGTTTGTGCTTAAAATTTTTTCGTAAAAAGCCGCAAAAATAAAATATTTCTATATGTTATTGATTATTTTATTAAAAATTTGGCTAATATTGCCATTTTATTATATACAAAAAGAAAAATTTTTATATTATACAAAAGAATTCAATAAAACAATATAATAATATCATTTGAATGAGGTCACTTTAATGTATTCTAAAGCGCAGCATTTTATTCAAATTAAATTTTATGAATGTAAATTTCTTTTATTTAATTTTTATTAACCACAAAAATTTTCCATTACTATTTTTCAAATTTATTTATAAAAACAACAGGGCCCATTGCTTCAGATACGAAGTGGAATTGAAATGATTAAAATATGACTAAAGTGGTCGACATTTTTTGGAACATTTTTTAACATTTTAACAACCCACCTCTGAAAAATTTGAAATTTTTAGATTATATCTTCACATTTTAGGCCATTATCATAAATTTCTAATTTTTAAAATTAAATTTTTAGAAATTCTAAGAAATGTGCAAATTTGCCTCGTTTTCGATTATTTTTTTCGCTGTTTTTCTGCTGGTTGCAGAAGTTGACGCAATTAAATTAAAATCCACCAAAGATTGGATAAAGAAAAAATTCTCATCAAATTCTTCAGCATTTTCATCACAACCATCATCATCTTCATCCTTTCATAGGCCATTATTAGAATCATCATTTTCCTTTGATCCTCCAGAAGAAAAAGGTAATAAATTCTTAAATTTAAAATGGAGAAAAAAGTTGATACATTTAAAAACAACAATAATTAATATTCTAAACAATCACTGTAGCGCACTTTTTACTTTTCCAACAAATTTTTGGGAACAGGGCCAGACATCATCTGCGACTCCTGAGAATAATGAGTAGGGCTGCGATTTTTAGGCAAATGCCTAAAATTTCTGCGCACTTGATACGCTTAGATAAGCACGAAAAACGCATTTTCTGCTTGGTTTGGGGTGTCTACTTAAAAAAACTTGAGTTCATTGAAAAACGCAATCGTTTCAAAAAAAAATTAATATAAATTCTTATTTTGTCGCGAAAAAAAACCCGACCCAAAATCATCGGATCGGGTTTCGGGTTTTTGGACGAGAAAAATGTCGGGTTTCGGGCAGCGACCTAATAAGAACTAAGAAAAAAACAAAAATTTAGCAAATTTAGAAGACAAATTAACTTTGTCATTTTGTGCCTAAAAATTGCAGCCCTAATAATGAGCAAAAAAGATTAAAAAAACTTGAGTTCATTGAAACGCAATCGTTTCAAAAAAAAATTTAATATAAATTCTTATTTTGTCGCGAAACCCGACCCAAAATCATCGGATCGGGTTTTTGGACGAGAAAAATGTCGGGTTTCGGGCAGCGACCTAATAAGAACTAAGAAAAAAACAAAAATTTAGCAAATTTAGAAGACAAATTATCTTTGTCTTAATGTTTCTGACTCTCATATTTAGTAGTAAATTTTAAAAATTATTTTAAATATATAATTAATTTTAATTTAGAAGCAAAATCGTCTTCGTCATCTGCATTTGTTATTCGCCCACTTAGTAGTAAAATTAATAAGGAATCTTTTCAAATTTGAATTAATTTAAATTTAGAAGTTAGATCTTCCACTTCTGCGTTTGGAACAAACAGTAAAATTTAAAAATAAATAATAATTTTAATTATAATAATTCAAATTTATTTAGAAGATAAATCTTCCTCTTCTGCTTTAAGAAAATACAGTAAAATTTAAAAAACGTAATAAATTTTATATAATTCCACATTCAAAACATCTGTTAAAATCTTTTTGCATTCAATGGCACCCAAATTTTCTGCTGGTGTTTAGTTTTCCGTTGATTGGTGTCGAACATTCGAATTTCCAATTTTAAGGCCATCCTCTACTTCGTTTGAAACAAGCAGTAAGATTTTTTTTTAAATCGGAGCTTTTTCCTTGGCAAAACTTTTTGTAAAACTTTAATTTTGAAAAACTTTAATATATTGAAAAAATTCGTAAAACCTTTCTTTTTGAAATTTTTTGAATATTTTAATAGGGTATAAAGTAAATTTAAAATTTAAAAAGAGAAAGATGAAATTCAAATTATGTTTCAATTTTATTAAATGATGATTCATATGCCGCCTGATGGGCACACAGAAATTTTTTGAAGCTTTATACTCATTTTGCCAAGAATTTGAGTTCCAAAAAAGCCATTTTCAAAAAAAAATCTTTAAAAAATATTAAATTAAAGCCTGTTTGGACCGAGAATGGAAATGACTTTCGAAAGTTCCGGGACCTGGAAAAACTGGGGATTCCCGAACCCGGTTCCAGTCCGGCTCTATTCTCGTCAAAATCTTTTTGTATTCAAATGGTATCCAAATTTTCTGCCATGTATTGTGTTTAGTTCCCGGTTCGTTGTTGTCCAACATTCATTCAAATGTCCATTTTTCAGGCAGCAAATCAACAAAAAATATCCGACTTGGACACAATGTCAATCCCGTTTTTTCATATTTTACAGTAATATGTAGCAATAAAACCGAACAAAATAAATGTGAAGGTGAGTGAAGGTGCACTGATGGCCAACACAGAATATGCTGAAAGGGACGAGGGAAACTGGGGATTGGATTTGGGGGAAAAAGGAATAAGCTAAAATCCGGGCCCTGGATAAATGACCTCCCCAAATTGGTAATCCCATGGATGCTAGGTCATTGCGCGAAAAGTGCAAAAATGATGACGTCACAAAAAGGGCGTTTCGCGAAAAATGCAAAAATGGGCGTTTCGCGAAAAGTGCAATTTCAACAATAGAGAGAGCGGCCTTATCAGTACGGTTCTTATCAAATAATTTTTAATTATTTAAATTCTCGGTTCGGTATTGAATAAAGTATGCTTCATAATTGAGTTAGGCGCTATTAAATAATTCAAATTAATCTTTATTTACTATAAAATGAGGAAATTTCCAGACGATCATACATAGACCCCCCAAAAAAATAAAAAATAATCTAAATGAATTCTTCAAATAATTAATGGTTAATAATGAACAAAAAAATTTTATCTTTTGTAAAGTAGCGGGTCAACGGTTGGGCAAAAGTAAATTATTTTAAGTTTTCTTTTCTTCTTTATAATTTGCTAAAAAAAAATTAAAATAATTTAACACAAGAACCGTACTGTTGAGGCCGCTCTCCGCCGATTAACTGCCCCTCCCTTATCGAGAGAATGCTCCCGATTAAATAGTTGGACATATGGTACGGAATATGGATGGAAAAAAGCGGGGATAATTGGTTTGAGAAAGAGATTTAACGGATATGATAAACTGCGCTTTACAGGTGTTAAGCTTGAGTACGAAAATGAGCATGGCCTAGAGCCATTTATTATGACATGCGAATGGCACTGTGAAAGCAAAAGCTGCTCACCTTCAGAAGAAACAAAACAATTTTACATTCAAAATAGCGGAAGGAATGATGATGATGATTAGGAAAACATTTCAGTTTTGGGCGCTTCATGGTTCGGCGCCCAAATCGAAGTTAGGACACAAAAAAATCTTCGGTAATAATACTGCCGTTGGTATCCCCCCTTTTTGGGAAAATTTTTTTTATTTCTTGAAATTCATGAAAACACGGTTTATGGGGAGTTTTTCGGGTCGCTGATCACGAATCTGACATTCAGTTTGACCAATTTCGAATCCTGGACCCGGATTCGAACAAAAGTCGAAGATTCAAAATTTTCAAAAATTCACTTTGTTCGTGCCTGAATAAATTGACCATTTTTTGATGTAGCAATGGTTTTTGACTAAATTTAGCTTATTTAGGTCAGGTCAATTAGGAACAAAAGTAAGAATTTTCAAATTTTGAATTTTCATCTTTTTGTTCGAATCCGGGCCGGGACTCGAAATTGATCAGAATGAATGTCCTGTCCTATTTGTGATCAGCCACCCTCAAAACCCTTAAATTGTACTGACAAATCAATGGTTTTTTTTTGTAAAAAAACTAACCATTTTTCAAACTCGAGAATTCGCTGAACTTTTGAGCGTCCAATTGATTTATGCGTGCTATTTAAGACTGTTTTATTAGTTCAGGGATGAGATTAGTATTTATACAAAACTCACAGATTTTTGTAAAAAAAAAATTTAGGTACGTAAAAATTTGAAAATTTTGATTAAATTTTATTAATTAGCCCTCATTACCGAATGTTTTTGCCGCAAAATTTGCAGTCGTTGTTCTGAAAATAATTAGCGGACTGTTGTTCGAAAAAACAAACATCTTTTTCAGTGGCCGTATGTTTTGTACACATAGAAAAATTCTCATTCCCCATTTATTATTCCGATTGTTGTCACATTATTCTTACTGGACTCTGGGAGGCCTGAAACGCACGAAAAACATGTTTTTAGCTTAGTTTGAAGCCTCTATGACGTATTTTTATATCCATATTTTCTATATTTTTCCATATTTCGCGATTTATGTCCATATTTCCATATTTTTTCCATATTTTGACATTTTTATCCATATTTTATGTCCATATTTTGGCATTTTCCCAAAAAACCTCTATTAGAACGGCCCCATCTGCCAAATTGGCCGTTTTTCCCCAAAAGACAGGAAAATTTTCCAAAAAATCATTTTTTTAGCAAAATTTTCTCAAAAATATTGAATGAATTTAAATTTCCTTAAAAATTGATAAATTATGTCAAAAATAAGCAAAAAAAGCGAAAATTTCGCTTTTCAGGTTGATTTTTCAAAAATTTTGGGAAATTATACCTTCAATTTGGGAAAATCTATGTCCATATTTTTGCCATTTTATGTCCATATTTTGGGATTTTCACAATTTTATGTCCATATTTCGCGATTTGTTGTCCATATTTTATGGCCATATTTCGCGTTTTTATATCCATATAATTACAAGCCCTATTCATCAGGCAGAAAATTGTGCTGGAAAAATTTTAAACTTAAAATGCAAAAAAAAAAAGCAAGTCTTTCAAATTTATGGGGTCCTCTCTTCATTACATAATGTACTAGGGTGTCCCAAATAATTTTTTATAGCAATATCTGCACCCCTGTAAATAACTAAATGTTGAGTATCAAAAAATAGCGCAAGGAAAAACTCGCTTGACATGTTTCAGCATTTTTCACAAAATTGAATTTGAACCGGTTTTTAGACCGGTTCAAAAATCGTGATCATGTTCGAATTTTTTCTAACTTTATAGAAAATTAATTTAGGGATTGAAAAAAAACATATATCTTATTCTTCGATTTTGAATTTTCGACTTTTTGTTCGAACTCGGGTCCGGGATTCGGAATTGGTCGAAAAAATGTCATATTCGTGATCAGCGATCCTCAAAACTCCATAAAACGTGTTTTCACGATTTTTTAGAAGAAAAAAAATTTTATTCCAAAAAGGGGGGGGGGGGGCATCAGCTTCACTATTACCAAAATACGCCTTAAAAACTACCAAAAATGAGTTTGAATTCACAAAAAAATGCCAAAAATTGTGTAAAAAATTCAGAATTGACTTTAAAAAGACCAAAACAATTTTGATTTTAAAAATTTATAAATGTAATTTCGATTATTTAAATTTTTATTATATGCTAAAACAAATTAAATTTTTTTATAAAATAAATTTTTTTACAAAAATTCTTACAAAAAGCGAAAAAATTTTCGATTTTAAGGGTCTATTTTTTTTTTAAATTCCCAAAAAGTCGATCCTTAGGGTTGTATTTTTTCTCTTTCTTTTTTTTTTTTGCATTTTTCTTAAGAAAATTTCCAAAAATGGCCGAAATTCGCTCTAAAAACGCAAAATTGGCAAAATATGCTTTTATATGCACAAAAAGTTTCACCAAATCAAAAAAATTTTAACGCAGAAATGCTATTTTTGAGCCCCTTTCTTCATAGCATATGCGCAGAAAAAATATGCAAAAACATACAATTTACAAGCCTAATAATCATACAACGGACTCGCTCAGTTGGGCGCGCACGGTTGGGCGCCAGCACGTTTTTCAACAATAGCTTTTTTATTTGTCATCCAAATCCAACAATCTTGGTATCATTCGGAAGCTCTTAATATGCTCTATTAGCCTTACAAAAAAAACAAAATTTTCTTGCATATAAAAAAGTTTAAGAAAAAATTTCAAAATTTTTGAACTTTTTCAGCAATTTTCGTGTATAACTTTTTTGGTAATTGTCTAATCGCGCAATAATATCTTAGAAAACGTTTCTGAACATGTTAAGCTTTCGAATGGTATCAAAAAGTTTGATTTGGATGACAAAGAAAAAAGTTATAGTGGAAAAACATGCTGGCGCCCAACCATGCGTGCCCAAACGTGCGCGCCCAACTGAGGTAAACCGTCATACAAACTAGGGTTACACGGGTCCGGGTACCCGACCGGGACCCATACCCGGATACCCGGTTTTTTTCACTACCCGGACCCGGACCCGGACCGGTTTTTTGAAAATCCAATACCCGGTACCCGACCCGGTAGGTCCGGGTCCAAGAATACACTGGTAAGAATGGGGGTCAGGGTCAAAATCCTGACCAAAGTTGAAGGAAAGAAAAATTTAAAAAGAAAAATTTAATTTTTATTGTAAAAACGCTTCATTTGTTGCTCCTGTGGTCTAGTGCTTATTCTGTTGGATTCATTTTGTATTTGCTCAGGTGTTCAATTTCTTCTCATATCAATTGTTTTATAGTATTTTTTAAATTTTTTGAAAGCTCCCATTTTATCATTAAGTAAATAAAGCTCAAAAATTTTAAATAAAATACATGCCAATTCTTGTTTTCATACTTAGAATTAAAAAATTTTGAAAATTTAACCTATATTTCTTGAAAATATGAACATTTTTGGTTGAAATTCTGTAAACATATTGGCTAAAATTACAAATTTGGTCATTTTTCAATAAAATCTGTTAACAAACCGAAGTAAACTTTCAAAAAATTTTCCCGGCGGCGCCTATCGGCATCACCTGACCGCCCCTGCTCTCGAAAAGTTTTTCGGAAAAAGCGCACCCTAAAAAAAGTGGTTTAAATAACAATAAAAAAAAAATTGGGCAATTAATAAAGCGTTTATTGTAAAACATTATATTTTTCATGCTTTTTTAAAAGTATTTCATGAAAAATTTGAAAAAATGGATTTTTTTTTTTTTTTGGATTTTTTCGGATTTTTTCAAGACCCGGTTTTACCGGGTACCCGGACCCGGTTTGAAAACTGGTACCCGACCCGGTACCCGGCTTTTCTGGACCCGGTAATACCCGGACCCAATTTTTGCCCAAATACCCGGACCCGTCTAACCCTACTATTGAGTGATCATCACTTTTTTGGCACAGAATTCTACTTAAATATTTTAATAATAATAAAATAACTACTGTAATTTCGCAGATAATTTTCAATTATTGAATTGGTATTTAGTGATCATCACTTTTTTGGCATAGAATTCTACTTAATATTTTATAATAATCTACTTACTTAAATGTTTTAATAATATTAAATGACTACTTTAATTTGGCAGAATTATTGTCAAATATGTATTTTAAAATTTGAATTAAATTTGGATCCCTGCCCCCGGGTTGCCTGGAGATCACTCCCCCCTCACGGCCTGAGACTCAAAAGGCTTAAATTTACAATGCAATTCTTCAAAGGCTTTTACTGCTTCCAATACAATTAAATTTCATAAAAATGGCAAATATTTCCGAGACCAATGAAAAATAATATATAAAATAATTAAATGAAAATTGGTCTGAGCAAGGGCATAACGCCATGGATTTTTTCGAAGGATAGGCACACTCAAACCCAATGTAAAAGCCGATTTTTAAGGGTTTTTGAAACGAAGACGATTAAAGTCTGGACAATTTATGAGAAAAAAAGAAAGAATGGAGAGCATTTAAGTGATTTTGTTGAGCATTTTTTGTCTCTCTCATTTTCGCTTTGTCCCTCCTCCTCCTCCTTCTCTTCCTTCTCCCCGATCAGAAATGCGATTTGTCTGTGCCGTGCCGTTCTCTCCCAATACTCTTTCGTTGTCTGTATTTTAAATTTGGGCAATAAATAAGGGTTCTTCATTAGAAAAGTCACTCATAATTAACTAATTTTTACAAAAATGAAGTTTTGATCCGTGCCGTGCCATCCATTATGCACAATATCACCCAATGCTCTGCCACAAAAAAAAAGAAAAAAAAAAATTTTTTTTACATTTTCTGTGCTGATCGGCTCCATCACTTGGACAATGACACGGCCCCCGGTGTGGAAATATTTGCCCCGAGCGGAATAGAACGGGCTGTAGTCGGAGATGACCACCGGCACAATTGGGAAATGGGCACGGACCGCCACGTTGAAGGCGCCCTTCTTGAACGGGAGCAGCCCGTGGCCACTGCGGTTGCGCGTGCCCTCCGGGAAAATCCACACCTTCAGCTTCTTCTGCCGCATTGTGTCCACCTGGGACGGGGGAATGGGAACATTTGAAAAAAACCGAAATTTTTATTTTCGAATTTTTGGGATTTTCTAGAAAAAAAAAATTATTTTTTCAAAAAACTACAGTAAACATGGGGCGCTTTTCAAAAAAATTTTATTAATAAAAATGTATCAAAAAATTGTTTTTTTATTGAAAACATTTGGATTTATTAAAAAAAATTGGGGAGGGGCGAGCTGAAGGTAACCGTTATTTTTTTACACTATAAATGGTTGATAAAATCGGTTTGAATTTTTTTTTTTTTGAAATTTCGGCGGCGCGATTTTGCCCCGTCCCCGATAAAATAAGCTAAAGCATTTACCGATTTGTCCAGCGCTTGTTTGGCATTTTCTCGGTTGAACCGATCCACAAAAGTGCAATTTGACTGAAATGGAAACAGTCCAATTTTATTTAATTAGGGCAATTAGACTTCAAAATAAACGGACCAAAGTGGCACCGATGTTGAAGAATGGCACATATTGCAACGATTTCTTCATCAAAAAATTATTATTATTAGGACTTCTTTTTTTAGGCAAGTGCCTAAAATTTTGCGCGTTTGATACACAAAGATAAGCACGAAAAAAGCATTTTCCGCTTGGTTTGGTGTGTCTACGATGACTTTTATAATGCCTATTTTTGCCTATTTCGGGGTTTTTGTGCCTAAAGTGCCTAAAGTGCCTATTTTAGGGTTTTTGAAAAATCCTTAACAAAAATGCAATAAAAACGAAAACATACCCCAAAGAAATGACTCAAAAAATTTTCAGAAAAAATACCCCTTAAGAATTGAAAAAAATGATCCCAAAATTTAATTTTTTTTTTCTCAATAAAATTTTTGGTTTAAAAATTTGTCCTTATCTAGAAAAAAAAAACTAACTATTTGGTAATTTCATTTACATTTGAAATATTTAAGTTTTACGTTTTTTAATACCTAAAAAGCGTTAATAAAAAGTTTTTTTTGCCTATTTTAGTGCCTATTCGAGGATTTTTGTGCCTATTTAATGCCTATTTCGCGATTTTTTGTGCCTAAAAAAAAGAAGCCCTAATTATTATTATTTTTATTATTCAAAAGCTTCCGTCGGTAATTATTTTAAGCTTAAAGATGTCAATCGTGTGTCTCACTCGCTCTTCTCTCGACTAAAGGGAAAGCACAACATTTATATAGAGGCGATCAGAGAGGAAAAGTGATAAGAAAAGATAAACAAATGATGGAGTGACCGATAAATGGTGGCATAAAATTAATTAGATTTTTTATGTAATGTTTAATTACAATTGTGTGCTCCGTACAAATTTTTTTATTTTTTTTTTAATGGTTTGTTAGTCAACTATTTCACGCTTTTTTAGTAATAAAACATAATTAGTTATTGCAAATAATTCTAAAGCTTTCAATTAGTATACTAAAAATCTTGTCTCCAAAATGATAACAAATATATTACAGAATAATCGCAAATACATTCATGCCACACCATTATACCAGTATAAATGCCAATGTCAATCCCGAAAAACAACACAAATTTTCTCGCTGGTTTTCCCGAACAAGGAGATTTGTGGTGTTCTATTTTTTGTTAAATTTTTATTAATTTTCTAACAAATTTTATGAATCTTAGATAAAATGACCAAAAAATGGTTATATTAGTTTTGAAGAAAAGAAAGAAAGATAGCCAAAAAAAAGTGGAAAGATTTGCTGTTTGGTTGGAGCAAATGATAAAAAGCAACGGGAAATGGATAGGTTGTTTCATTTGGGGATGCTCGTGGGTCTCGGTTCTCGAATAAAAAATTTCTCGGTATTTTTTGAGTTTTGGACGTGTCATTCATTCTCGGGGTAATACTGCAGAATTGCGGTCCACCACAAAATTAAAATTTAGAATAGACCCAAGGAGGTTCAAAAATACCCTGATAAAGATATGAAATACATTTTAATCTTTTTGGGCCCTCTGGTGGACCTGAAACCAATCAAAACTGATAAATGAAAACCCTTTGGAATTCATTTACATTCATTATATATTTTTGCAAAGTGCCAAAAAATAAGTTACACAAAATTGATAGTTTATTAGTTAATATAAAATTTTAATAAACAGTAAAAAAATAATTATTATTATTTATTATTACTCAAAAGCTTCCGACGGTTCCACATTGTATTATTGTCAAACTTTTTTTTTGTTTTAAGCTTAAAGATGTCAATCGTGTGTCTCACTCGCTCTTCTCTCGACTAAAGGAAAAGCACAACATTTATATAGAGGCGATCAGAGAGGAAAAGTGATAAGAAAAGATAAACAAATGATGGAGTGACCGATAAATGGTGGCATAAAATTAATTAGATTTTTTATGTAATGTTTAATTACAATTGTGTGCTCCGTACGATTTTTTAATTTTTTTAATAATTTGTTAGTCAACTCTTTAATTTTGGCCTCTCAATTCCAAAAAGATTTGCATATAGGCAAATTAACAGGATGGTTTTTTAGTCCATATAAATCCATATTTGGGGGTTTTCGAGAATAAATGCATATTTTGCCATTTTTGCATTTTTAGAGCATATTTCGGTCATTTTTGGCAAATTTCTTTAGAAAAATGCAATAAAAATGAAAAATACACCCCATAAGGATTGACCTTTTAGGAATTTAAAAAATATAACCTTGAAAATCGAAAATTTTTTAATTTTTATAAGAACTTTTGAAAAAATTGTTGATATAAGAAAAATGTAATTTTGTTTCAGCATATGATAAAAATTAAAAAATTCGAAATTGCATATACATATAAAGAAAATCAAAAATTTTTGCAATTATCTAAAAACGCTCCTTAGCCATTATTTTGATGTTTTTAAAGTTAATTTTGTATTTTACACAATTTTGGCATTTTTTTGGAGGGTTAAAAGCCATTTTAGGTAATTTTTTAAGGCATATTTTAGTGCATATTTGGGCATTTTTGGGTTTAGGGCATATTTGGCGGATTTTGGCATTTTTTAGTGGATACAACTTCGAACCCTAGTAAGAAAACATAAATAGTTATTATAAATAATTCTAAAGCTTTCAATTAGTTATTAAAAATCTTGTCTCCAAAATGATCACAAATATATTACAGAATGATCGCAAATACATTCATGCCAATACCATTATTCCAGTATAAATAAATGCCAATATCAATCCCAAAAAACATCACAAATTTTCTCACTGATTTTCCCGAACAGGGAGATGCGACTTTAGTTTGTTTTGAAATTTGTAGGGTTCTATTTTTGTTAAATTTTTATAAATTTTCGAACAAATTTTATGAATCTCAGATAAAATGACCAAAAAATGGTTATATTAGTTTTGAAGCTTTTTCGATTCAATCTAACGCTTGTACAACAACTCGTACGAAAGGTTGGGGTCGCAACCCTAGCTTTAACCGCTCCACTTTTAGATGTCAAAACGAAATGATTCATGAAGGCGTAAAAAGTTAATGCTTTTGATTTGATCTTTTTTGGACAAAATCTGTTCAGAAATCACGATCAAATCTCGGTGACGCCTATCGGGGTCGCCTGACTCACGCCTCGCTCTCAAAAATTTATTTTTGAAAAAGTGCGTCGCATAAAAAAAGTTGTGTGATAGCAACATAAAAGCGTCAAATTTAATGGACGCCACCTCCTTTTCACGTATGATGTCAGCCCCTAAAAAAATTCTTTTTCAAAATTAGTTAGACTTGTTGGTCTGTGTGTTGTGATTGTTTTTGAACCGGTTCTCTTTTTACATAGATATTTTCATGAAAAAATAGTTTTTTTATGCAAATGAAAGCAACAAAAAACAATTTTGTGAGAGAAATGTATGCTAGGGGAAGGGGTGCGCAACCAAGACAAATTCTGTTTAAATGAAATATTTAATTCCAAGAGAATGCACTAAATTTTCAAAAAATTCTTCACAAAATCATTAAAGTTTTCATAGGCGTTGGCGAAATTTTTGTTTTTTAAATGCACGGTTCGCATCTCGATTTTTTATGCTGAGCGCCCCTCCCCTGTGATCAGTGTGTTGACAGTCGGATGAAATGAAAATGTGAACCATTGAAAAAGAAAGAAAGATAGCCAAAAAAAGTGGAAAGATTTGCTGTTTGGTTGGAGCAAATGATAAAAAGCAACGGGAAATGGATAGGTTGTTTCATTTGGGGATGCTCGTGGGTCTCGGTTCTCGAATAAAAATTTCTCGGTATTTTTTGGGTTTTGGACGTGTCATTCATTCTCGGGGTAATACTGCAGATTTGCGGTCCACCGCAAAATTGAAATTTAAAATAGACCCAAGGAGGTTCAAAAATACCCTGATAAAGATATGAAATACATTTTCATCTTTTTGGGCACCTGGTGGACCTGAAACCAATCAAAACTGATAAATGAAAACCCTTTGGATTCATTTACATTCATTATATACTTTTTCCAAAGAAAATTAGACCCAATTTCTAGTGCGGAGCAATTCTGACGAATTACACCGTATTTTGGTCTCACATTTCCACACGATTTTGATTCACGAGCATCCCTAACATTCGCATCTTTCTCTCTGCTGTTGTCCAAATACGGACAAATGATTTTCCGTTAGCACAGTCTTTTGGCATCCAATGATTCAATGATATCTCCCTCCTTAATGTCATATTCATCCATCGTTTTCTCGTTGTCCACAAGTTCGTTAATGCCAGCTCGGAATGGGAGTTTGAACAGGGAAATGTCGCCGAACTTACACTGCCAATCCCACTCCATGAACCGCCGTACTTTATGCTTCAATGTTTGCACAGTGTCCATACCCTTCACCCAAACGGTGCGCCGCGCGCTACCGTATAGCACGTGAATGTGAAATTCAGAACCATCGGCAACAGCAGCAGATGATGACGGTGATGAGCTTTCATCCCAGATCTCTTCCCAGTATAAAACCTTCATATGAATGGTCTTTCCTTCTCCAATGCCATATTCGTCCATTGTTTTCTTATCCTCAAGCGCTTTAGCATATTTGCAATCGAAATCGCATTTGTTTAGTTTGATGATCGCTCCATTTAACTCGGATTTATGTCTTTGTTTGTTTATCTCACTGATCTTCTGCTTCACTGTTGCCACAGTGTCTGTGCCGTTTACATTAATCACAAAAAATTCCCAAAAATGATTTTGCCACTCCACAGTAATGCTAGACCCATCCGACATTATTAAAAAGGTCGTATCTTCCTTCACGAAATGTATCAATCTGGCTTTGTCATTGCATTGTCCATTTTTGTAATGGCTTAGGGTTTGCTTTTCGGTCGGAATGCCAGTGATTTCTGCCATTTTCTCCTTCACTTCTTTTAATGTGGTCATGGCGTTCCCATTAATGGGATACATTTTCTCTTTGTATTCCACGAAAAATTCAAATTCGTCCCACGACACAAAAACATTTTTGCCTTCTCCAATGGCATATTTATCGATTTCCTCATCATCGGCAAGCTCAATCCCAAATTTCCAAGTAATTTCTTTGGTCAATACTTGTTTTTGAACCGGAATGTTCCCAAGTTTGTCAAAATTTGCGATTTTCTTCTTCAAATCTTTCACAGTGTCCGTTCCCTTCGCCAAAACGGTGACCCGATTACTACCGTAGCTCACGTGAATATGAAAATTCGACCATCGGCAACTAACAGCAGATGATGACTGTAGTGAGCTTATCCCAAGTGACAAACCTCCATATAAATGGTGCCTCTTTCCCCGATGCCATATTCGTCCATTGTTTTATTGTCCTCGAGCACACTTTTAGTTTTCATTGAACAATACTTGGTTTTTGAATCGGAATTTTTCCCAAGTTTGTCAAAATTTGCGATTTTCTTCTTCAAATCTTTCACAGTGTCCCGTGCGCTTCCCCCCAAACAATGTTCTTTATGCTACCGTAGTTCACATCAATACGAACAAAAATAAGTATCGGTGACAACCTCCATATAAATGGTGTCCCCTTCTCCGATGCCATATTCGCCCATTGTTTTCTCGTCTCAAGCACACTCTCAGTAATTTCATTGAATAATACTTGTTTTTGAATCGGAATTTTCCCAATTTCTTCAATTTTTTCGATCTTCGCCTTCAATGTTGCCACAGTGTCTGTACCGTTCACATAAATTACTAAATTCGCAATGATTTTGCCATTCCACAATAATGCCAGATCCATCAGACATTATTAAAAAGGGAATACAATTCTTCACGAAATGTATCAATCTTTCTTTGTCATTATTGCATTGTCCATATAGGTAATAGCTTAGTCTTTGCTTTTCGGTCGGAATGCCAGTGATTTCTGCCATTTTCTCCTTCACTTCTTTTAAAGTGGACATGGCGTTCACTTTAATGGGATACATTTTCTCTTTGTATTCCACCAAAAATTTAAATTCTTCCAACGACACAAAAACATTTTGGCCTTCTCCAATGGCATATTTATCGATTGTTTTCGGATCAGCTGAAAGCTCAATCCAAAATTTCCCGGCTATTTCTTTGGTCAATGTTTGTTTTTCAATTGGAATTTTCCCAAGTTTGTCAAATTTTGCGATTTTATTCTTCAAATCTTTCACAGTGTCAGTGCACTTCACCCAAACAATGGTCTGTTTGCTACCGTAGTTCACATCAATAGGAAAATAATAAATATCGGAGACAACCTCCATATAAATGATGCCTCTTTCTTTGATGCCATATTCGTCCATTGTTTTATTGTCCTCGAGCACACTCCCAGTAATTTTATTGAATAATACTTGTTTTTGAATCCGAATGTTTCCAATTTCTTCAATTTTTTCGATCTTCGTCTTCAATGTTGCCACAGTGTCCTTTTCGTCCACCACAACGGGGTAATATTCGCGATCATAATACACTTCAATTTTCATGCCACTGGTGAATGACGGCATTATCAGCATAAGCATTATGACAGTGCAGAACTGTGAAAAGCCAAACAGATTCATTTTGGTAATTTAGTGGCAATTGGAAAGAATTGGAGGGGGTAATTAGGAAAAAATGAATGAATGTGGGGAATAATGCTTCAGCACTGTCAAAGGATCACTTTTATGGGGTGAATTCTACTCAAACATTTTAAATGACTATTTTAATTTGGCAGAATTATTTTCAATTATTGGATTGACAATTGAATGCTCACTTTTTTGGCACAGAATTCTACTTTAATATTTTATATAATATATTAAATATCTATGGCAGATTATTTTCAATTATGGAATTGGAAATTTAGTATCACTTTTTTGGAACAGAATTCTACTTTAATATTTTATATAATAATTAAATATCTATGGCAGAATTATTTTCAATTATGGAATTGGCAATTTAGTGATCACTTTTTTGGCACAGAATTCTACTTTAATATTTTATATAATAATTAAATATCTATGGCAGAATTATTTTCAATTATGGAATTGGAAATTTAGTGATCACTTTTTTGGAACAGAATTTACTTTAATATTTTATATAATAATTAAATTGAATAGTTTTCAACAAAATATCGCCGCAAACCCAAACGGCGTTCAACGGCAAAGAGCCGAACAGCGTTTCACCGATGAAGACGAACGACAAGCGGCTCTGGTTAGACACCGCCAAGCAAATTTGACCCATTATGTGAACAATGACCGCGATTTTAACGCGTTTCATCCCATCGCTGGTGCTCAACACGTTTGGCGCGCACAAATTCAGCATGTTTCATACCCAAACAACCCGCAACTCGGCGCGGTTAACCCTCAGCAAATTCCGCAACAAAATCAAGGATTTGTAGGGAATCACCAAATTTTTCGCCCCGTTGCTGTAAGAAATGATTTTCACCCTGAAAATTATGGCGTTCAACTTCGGACATCACGAACAGCAAAATTTTGGTCAGCAAAGAACTGGACAAATTCAAATCGCAAATTGGAATATGTTTGGACTCTGGACCGACTTCCAGAGCTAAAAGGAAACGAAGGAGCGGATAAAGTGAAATTTTTTTCAAAAAATTTTCAAACGCAACGGAAGAATGGCCCGAGCATAAAAGGATTAAAGCGTTAGAAACGAAAGTCTCAGGCCGTGCAGAAGTGCTTTTAATGCAGCTATAAGCTCTGGGCCACACCGCTTCGATTCAATTCGACGTGCAATGCAGAACCAGCTGGAAGAGACGGACTAGCGAATCCTGAGCTATCTCTAAATTTGGAAATGTCGCGGAAATCCGGAATGTCCTTCGATGAATTCGTGGCTTTAGCAGCTCGTGCCGAATCGATTCAGCGGGCGAACAGAGTGTCATCCAATGAAAACAAATACTCGGATAATCGGAACCGAGGCTTTTATTCTTCGAATAATTTTCAAGACCGCAAAGTTCTGAGTTTCAAGGCAACTCATAACAACCAAGAGGAAGGATTGTTTGCTACAATTGCAATGAGCCGGGTCATCTTTCTAGGGATTGTAATCAGCACATAAAAGGGCAGCGAATCAACAGCAACGAAAATGAGCGAATTCGCAATCAATTTGCGACGGGTTCGAATTCTGTAGCGATTCGTAACAACGAAGAGTCGCCAAGAAACAACCAAAGAAAATTTCAACCCAAATCACAGAATTTTCTCAAACAAAACTGCATTGTTATGCAGGATGACCAACCACCTGATGCTTTTTGTTGTGGCGTGCAACTGACTTCGGAGGTTACGAATTTTTTGGAGAATGAGTTGCATGAGCAAAATCAGAGTGAAGAGTCCAAAGAAAAGGACCATGTAGGAAAAATTTTGGTGATCAGAGTGGAGACGAACGGTGTTAAAACGGATGCAATGTTGGATGGAGGAGCTCAAATTTCTTTGATTGGAGCGGAATTTCTCTACGAATTGATAAAGGATCACGGCCTGGACCTGAGAAAATCCGGTTTTTCTTGTACGAAGGCACGAATTGCTGACGTAAACGGACAACAATTGAAATGTTTTGGAATGGTTACAATACCAATTTAAAGAAAAGGACGCGAGAAAACGCCGATTTGTTTCCATATAACAACGGCACAATTTGGCTAAAATTTGCTGTTTGGCACAAATTCCATGTCAAATTGGGATTTCTTCTGTACGACTCGGTGAACAAAGAAATGATCGAATTTGAGGAAGGGCAGCAAAATGATGGGAATTCGGCTCGAATTATTTTTTCTACAAAAATCGAACCTCGAACGACCAAATTGATTGAAATTGGAGTAGACAAACAATGGAACGGTAAAGATGTGATCATCTTACCTTCAAACATCGAAAGCGGTGTTAAAGTTGAGCCAACAGTTGGAAAAGTTGAAGTTGGCAGAGTGATTGCACAAATCACAAATTATTCGACCTTTCGCAACGCGTCAATGAAAAAACTTATATCGGCATGATTGAAAAGGTGGACGAGATTTTTGACACCGAAAATTCGATTTTGCCGGCTGAAATTTCATCAGCAATGACTTACGGCGAAAACAAAAGTGGGAAGCTCGGAAGCGCTGATCTTCACATCGGAGAAATTTTGGGGCATCAAAAGACCGAACTGTTGGAACTTATAAGCCAACACACCGAAATTTTCGCTACTTCTGAACAGGAATTAAGCCAAACCGACCTAATTCGTCACAAGATCGAAACGGGAAATGCGCTTCTAATTAAATCGCAAATTCGCCCTTTCCCATATGCCTACCGAGAAAAGGTATCGGCAACGATTCAAGACTACTTAAGCCGCGGAATAATTCCCCCATCAAATTCTCCATGGACTTCGCCGATTGTGATCGTGCCAAAAAAAGATGGAACGCTGAGATTTTGTGTCGATTACAGAAAACTTAACCATAAAAATAGCCAAAAAGTAATAAAAAAACGCCAAAAAAGCACGAAAGAGAAAAAAAAATGAAAAACTAACCAAAAAAACAAAACAAAACCAAAGCCCTCTTTTTTAAACAATTTATCACAAGCAAGCAATAAAAAGTGAATACTAACGCAAAAAAATATGCTAGTTGTTACCCTGACAGATTTTGTATTATTTTCACTCCCGTCATTTAAGATAATGTAGAGCTCAAAAAAACTGTAGAATGAGCTATTGAATGTTTGTAGAAGTCTTGTATTCATTTTTAAAATATTTTAATTCTCCTTGATCGTATCAGTATATTTTTACCCCAGGAAAAATAAAAATAAATTTTTATTTATTTTTTTTGTCGTGATCACAATTCTACAGCATTAGCCGCACATGAGGCGCCGAAAAATTAAATCAATTTTTGAGTTTTTTGGCTATATTTAGTGCTTCAATGATATGCAGGATAAAAGAAAAACATATGGCTATCGAATATCCAAAAAAACTAATTATTTTACATTGAGAAAAGTTATTAATTACCAACGGCGTCGAACTGATAAATGGTTCCCTGAATTTTAATTTTCATTTAAGATTGAATTAAAGAAATAATAATAAATAATATGTTCAAATAAAATTAAGAGGCTTTATTCGTCTTTCGGTTAAATTAACCGCGACTGTTACCGGCGCCGTACGTTTTTTCTAATTGACCCTAAAAATCCGGTTGGTGTAATAAAATCCATTTTTTCAAATTCTAAGTGTCGAGGCACGACATTGTTTGGATGTTTTGTTTGTTTATGAACAGCATTTCTAATTATATTGATATTTTAAAAAGTTGGAAAATAATTTTTTATGCATGCAAAAATCAATTTGTGAAAGAATTGTGTTCCAGGGGAGGGGACGCAACCGCGGCAAATTCTGTTTAAATGAAATATTTAGTTCCAAAGGATGCGCTAAAATATCATTAAAATTATTCACAAAATCGCTAAAAAGTTGTCATAGGCGTTGGCGAAAATCTTTGAAATTTTTGTTTTAAATGCATGGTTCGCACCTTGATTTTTTTCGATGCTGAGCGCCCCTTCCCTTATCAGTGTGTTGACAATCGGACGAAATGAAACGTGAACCATTGGAAAAGAAAGATAGGTAGCCAAAAGTGGAAAGATTTGCTGTTTGGTTGGAGCAAATGATAAAAAGCAACGGGAAATGGATAGGTTGTTTCATTTGGGATGCTCGGGGGTCTCGGTTCTCGAATAAGAAATTTAAATCGTATGAAACCCATTTCATCTGTTTTCGGCCCTGGACCTGACTGAATTCACTCAAATCATATAAATGAAAACCATTCAGAATTCATTTACCATCGTTATATAATTTTTGCAAAGAAAATTGAACCCAAATTCCAGTGGGGGCCGCAATTCTAAGCAATTCTAAAGTATTACACCGTATTTCGTTCTCACTTTCCACAAGACTTTGAGTCCCGAGAATCCCTAACATTCGCAGCTTCTCTCTCTGCTATTGTGCATCTACGGACAAATGCTTTTCCCTTAGCAAAGTTTTTCGGCATCCAATGATCGAAAGGTGTCTCCCTCTTTAATGCCGTAATCGTTCATCGTTTTCTTATTGTCAGCAAGTTCAATGTTAGCTCGGAATGTGCGTTTGATTAGGGAAATGTCGCCTAACTTACACCCGAAATCCTTCTCCATGAACGGCCGTATTTTACGCTTCAAACTTTGCACAGTGTCCGTGCCCTTCACCCAAACAATGATATGCCAGACACCACCATATTTCACGTGAAAATGAAATTTAGAACCAATGGCAGCAGCAGCAGATGACGACGGTTGTGAGCTCTTTTTGCCAGCAGATGACGACGGTGGTGAGCATTTTTTCCCAGCAGATAACACAATTGGTGAGAATTCTTTCGTCATATAAATGGTGATTCCTTCTACAATGCCATATTCGTCCATTGTTTTCTCGTCCGAAAGTGCATTAGCGTATTTGCAATCGCATTTGCTTAGTTTGATGGCTCCATTTAACTTGGATTTATGCCTCTGTTCATTTGTCACCCTGATCTTTTGCTTCACTGTTGCCACAGTGTCTGTGCCGTTCACGTAAATTACAAAAAATTCCCAAAAATGATTTTGCCATTCCACAGTAATGCCAGATCCATCCGACATTATTAAAAAGGTCGTGTCTTCTTTCTTCATCAAATTAATCAATCTGGCATTGTCAAAAAATTTTCCGTATTTGAAATGGCTTATTGTTTGTTCTTCGGACGGAATGCGCGTAATTTCTGTCATTTTCTCCTTCACTTCTTTTATAGTGGTCATGGCCTTCACTTTAATGGGGTACATTTTCTCTTTGTATTCCACGAAAAATTGAAATTCGTTCCACGACACAAAAACATTTTGGCCTTCTCCAATGGCATATTTATCGATTTCCTCATCATCGGCAAGCTCAATCCAAAATTCCCCGGCTATTTCTTTGGTCAATGTTTGTTTTTGAATCGGAATGTTCCCAAGTTGGTCAATTTTTGCGATTTTCTTCTTCAAGTCTTTCACAGTATCCGTTCCCTTCGCCAAAACGGTGATCCGCTTGCTACCGTAGTTCACATTAATATGAAAATTCGAACCACCGCAGGCGACAACCTCCATATAAATGGTGCCTCTTTCTCCGATGCCATATTCGTCCATTGTTTTATTGTCCTCGAGCACATTCTCAGTATTTTTATTGAACAATACTTGTTTTTGAATCGGAATTTTCGCAAGTTTGTCAAAATTTGCGATTTTCTTCTTCAAATCTTTCACAGTGTCCGTGCACTTCCCCCAAACAATGTTCTTTATGCTACCGTAGTTCACATCAATACGAAAAAAATAAGTATCGGTGACAACCTCCATATAAATGGTGTCTCCTTCTCCGATACCATATTCGTCCATTGTTTTCTGATCCGCAAGCACCCCCTTAACACGCACAGTCGAAGATTTTTTGTCAATATTTGCTTTTGAATCGGAATTTTCCCAATTTCTTCAATTTTTTCGATTTTCGCCTTCAATGTTGCCACAGTGTCTTTGTCGTCCACCGTAACGGGGTAATCTTCGCCATCAAAGTTGACTTTAATTTCCATGCTATCAGCGAATGACGGCATTATCAGCATAAGCATTATGACAGTGCAGAACTGTGAAAAGCCAAATTGAAGCATTTTGGTAATTTGGTGGCAATTGGAAAGAATTGGAGGGGATAATTAGGAATGAATGAATGTGGAGATAATGCTTCACCACTGTCAAGGGGTCCCTTTTATGGTGAGAATCCTACTCAATTATTTTAAATGTCTACTTTAATTTGGCAGAATTATTTTCAATTATTGAATTGGCAATTAAGTGATCACTTTTTTGGCACAGAATTCTACTTAAAGATTTTAATAATAATAAAATGACTACTTTAATTTGAAAGAATTATTTTCAATTATTGAATTGGCAATTAAGTGATCACTTTTTTGGCACAGAATTCTACTTAAAGATTTTAATAATAATAAAATGACTACTTTAATTTGGCAGAATTATTTTCAATTATTGAATTGGCAATTCAGTTGATCACTTTTTTGGCACAGAATTCTACTTAAATATTTTATAATAATCTACTTAAATGTTTTAATAATAATTTAATGACTACTTTAATTTGGCAGAATTATTGCCAAATATAAATTTTAAAAATTTTTAATTAAAATGAATACTTCCTAAAAGGCTTTTACTGCTTCCAACATACAATTAAATTTGATAAAAATGGCAAACATTTCCGAGACAATGAGAATAATATAATAATTAATGTAAATTGGTCTAGCAAGGGAATAGGGCCATGGATTTTTTCGAAGAACAGGCACACTCAAACCCAATGTAAAAACCGATTTTTAAGGTTTTTTGGTCTCAGATTTTATGAAAATTGCCGGGAAGCTTTTTCACAGAAACAGAGCAATTTTCACTGGTTTTTGGGCTTAAATAGAATTTTGCATCTATTTTTGTAGCCATATCCATAAAAGCAAGAAGCTTTTCGGTAAAGCATTACGACAAATAAATTCCGAAAAACCATTTTTAATTTGTAAAATGGAGGGGCAGAGGGAAATGCAAAAAAGCACATTTTCAAAAACTCTTAAGATGAGAATGGCAAAAAAAGAAACGAAGACGATTAAAGTCCTGGACAACAAAAAATTAACTTTCGATGGTCCTTTAATAAATTTTCAACAAAAAAACAAACAAATGGGATAAGAAAATGGTCAACACCGCACTTTTCATGACGACCGATAAGGAGGGGGTCAAAATTATGTGGGGCCAACCGGACCAGTTTTTGTAATAACTCCTTTCATAATTGTCCTTCCTCTTTGGTCTGTAACTAACGAATCCGAAAGAATTTTTGGCGGAAACAATTCACTGAAGAGTTGCAGACCCGGGACTGAAGTGGCCAAAAGTCCAACATCTAAAACGCTTGAATCTAACAAAATCTATACCAATCGATTGCTTTTGGTCGGACATATCACTGCAAAAGAATTTTTGGAAAGTGGAAAAAATTGTAGGCCTTAGAGTATTTTTAGCCAAAAACACCGCACAATCGACTACGGCGGCCAGTAGGTGGGGGCCGCTCGCTCGCTCCCGGATTGTTCGCGCCTGAGGTCGGCCTTCGGCCCGGCCTTAACCAGGCGCTCGCAACCCCTCGCTCGCGCTCGCTCGCTCGGGCGCCCCACTACTTGCTCCGTCTTCGCGTGCTCGCTATTGAATTGCCGGGCGCTTCGCGCCCTCAAAAAGGGATTCCTTGTTATGTTTTGCCAAAGTTTTCACATATTCTTACATTAGAGAAGAGACTGAGAGAAATAGATTGATTGCTATATTTTTTAAAAATTTTTGCAGAATAATAATAAAGAGAACACATACAAACATCGTTATCTATCAAATTTGGCCGAGTTCGAATTACTATGAAAGGAGTATACGTATAATTATTATTTGTATCCTGTGCATTGCTGTTTTCCTTTGTCAAATTTTATTTAAAATTCGGCGTTAATTAAAAAAGGCAGTACCCTCTGAGTTTTATTGCAAAATAAACGGGGGGGGGGGTACGTCGATTGACGAAAAGTGCCAAAAAATAAGTTACACAAAATTGATAGTTTAGTTAATATAAAATTTTAATAAACAGTAATAAAAGTAATAATAATTATTACTCAAAAGCTTCCATCGGTTCCAGATTATTATTGTCAAATGTTAATTTATTTTAAGCTTAAAGATGTCAATCGTGTGTCTCACTCACTCTTCTCATACATTCATGCCAATACCATTATACCAGTAATTAAATGCCAATGTCAACCCCGAAAACAACACAAATTTTCTCGCTGGTTTTCCCGAACAAGGAGACGCGACTTTAGTTTGTTTTGAAATTTGTAGTGTTCTATTTTGTTAAATTTTTATAAATTTTCGAATAAATTTTATGAATCTCAGATAAAATGACCAAAAAATAGTTATATTAGTTTTGAAGAAAAGAAAGAAAGAAAATGAACTTTCGATGGTCCTTTAATAAATTTTCAACAAAAAAACAAACAAATGGGATAAGAAAATGGGCAACACCGCACTTTTCATGACGACCGATAGGGAGGGGGTCAAAATTATGTGGGGCCAACCGGACCAGTTTTTGTAATAAACTCCTTTCATAATTGTCCTTCCTCTTGGTCTGTAACTAACGAATCCGAAAGAATTTTTGGTGGAAACAATTCACTGAAGAGTTACAGACCCGGGACTGAAGTGGCCAAAAGTCCAACACCTAAAACGCTTGAATCTCTAACAAAATCTTTAGCAATCGATTGCTTTTGGTCTGACATATCACTGCAAAAGAATTTTTGGAAAGTGGAAAAAATTATAGGCCTTACATTAGGGAGTCAAATTGAATAGAAATTTGTGAGTATTTTTTGGACAAAAACACCGCACACTCGGCTACGGCGCCCATTAGTAGGTGGGGCGCCCGAGCGAGCGAGCGCGAGCGGCCCCCGTAGAATAAGAGCGTGGTCATTTGACCACGGTCATTTAACCATGGTTATTTGACCTGGGTTAAACTACCACTAACCTCTAGTAACCGGTAGAATAAGAAAAAGTTGGGAAAACCATGAACCACAGGTTATTTAACCAGCAACCATGTTCTTATTCTACCAAAAAATAACCACAATCTTTTCCCCTAAATAACTGTGATGATGCAATATTTATTTATGCCTATGATCGCATCTTTTTGTTGGGGCCATGCCGTTTTCGTACGGCCGTTTTCGTACGGCCGTTTTCGTACGGGCGTTTTCGTACGGCCGTTAAATTTTCATTAATTTTATTTTCGTCGGGACCACAATTCTGCACAATTAACCCGCATGGGTCGCCGAAAAAGCTAGAAAAAGTCAACCTTTCAGGTTTATGGACATATTTTATGCCTCAATGAAATTTATGCATTCAGTAAAAGAAAGACTTAAGGCTATCGAATGACCCAAAAAAATTCAATTTAAATTGTTACTGAGAAAAGTTATAAATTACGAACGGCGGCGAACTGATAAATGATTCCCAAAATTTTATATTTTTATTTTAAGACTAATCAAATTAATAATAATAATAGTAATAATTACATAGATATTTTCAAAATTTGGAAAATAATTTTTATGCAAGCTGAAGCAAGAAAAAACAATTTGTGAAAGGAATGTGTGCCGGGGAGGGGGGCGCAACCATGGCAAAATTGTTTAAAACCAAATATTTCATCCGAATCTTTTTTTTAATGTTGTGCTTGTTTCCTTACATTTCCATTCGATTTTCTTACCCGGCGGTGCCTTTCGGACACCACCAGACTCAAAATTGCCATAAAGTTTTAAAAATTCAAGTCGCCAAAGTTTTCATAGGCGTCGCCGAAAATTTTTGAAAATTTTTCGGAAATTTTTGTTTATTTAAATGCACAATTTGCTCCGTGTTTTGGTTCAGACTCGCGCCCCTTCTCTGACCGGTGTGTTGACAGACAGTCGGATGGAATTAAAGTGTGAGACATTGAAAAAGAAAGATAGGTAGCTAAAAGTGGAAAGATTTTCTCATTGGTTCATCAAAATGGGCGTTCGTCAAAAAACCATCAAATGAAAATATTTTTTGGTATGACTTTTCTCAAAAGCAACCATATTTTTATTTCTAGGTGTCTTTCGATTGCCATAAGTATTTTCTATTATCCTGCAAAATTTCCAAAAATTCTGTCAATATGACAAGAAATGCTGAAAAAAAAACTTGGTTTTTTAGTTTCTCAGGTCATAACTTTGTTGAAGCTTAACGACTTTTTTAAAACTTTGCAGGATAATAGAAAACACTTACAAAGGAGAGGTACCCAAGTGACCGTGTGACTTCCGAGTGAAACTTGCAGGGTAGGTAGATTACCCCCTTTTGTATTATAAAATTTTTTTTATTTTTGCTAAATGAAGCTTCTGGCCGAGATATGAAGCTTTTCCTTTTTGCCTTTTAATATCATTTACAAAGAATGAGAAGCCAGTGTGAGTGTCTCTGGCCCAGTGGTCTATGCCTTCATTCTTTTTTTCTTCTGAAGTTCAATTCCCCAACCCTGCAATAATTATTTTGTTTTTTTTTCATATCCAAAATAGTTCTTAAGCTTTTTAACATTAATTAATAAATTTGAACATAATATTTTTTTCATTTTTATTCGACATTAATTTTGGTACATGTGATAGTTTTGAAAACTATTTTGGATATGAAAAAACAAAAATAATTATTTGCAGGGTTGGGGAATTGAACTTCAGAAGAAAAAAAAGAATGGAAGGCATAGATTTTAGGTTAAGTTATGGATAATTCTCTGTCCAAAATTTTCCATTTGATGGTTTTTGACTAACGTCCCAGCACCATTTTGACTCTCGAACATCCCTAACATCCGCATCATTCTCTCAGCTGTTTTTCAACTATGGAAAAATGCTTTTCCGTTAGCCCAGTCTTTAGACCTTCAACGATTCAAAGGTATCCCCTTCTTTAATGCCGTATTCATCAATCGTTTTCCCATTGTCAGCAAGTTGAATGCCAGCTTGGGATGGGAGTTTGATTAACCCGCTGCCAAATCTATCTTTAAAACTTTTCACAGTGTCCGTGCCCTTCACCCAATAGGTGAACCGCGTGGCACTGTAGCGCACGTGAATATGAAATTTAGAACCACCGGCAATAGCAGCAGATGAGGTCGGTCGTGAGTTTTCATTTTTCGGGACAACTTCCATATAAATGCTGTTTTCTTCTCCTTCTACGATGCCATATTCGTCCATTGTTTTATCGTCCGCAAGCGCTTTAGCATATTTGCAATCGAAATCGCATTTGCTTAGTTTGATCCATCCATTTAACTCGGATTTATGCCTCTGTTCATGTATTGCTATGATCTTCTGCTTCACTGTTGCCACAGTGTCTGTGCCGTTTACATTAATCACAAAAAATTCCCTAAAATGATTTTGCCACCGCACGGTAATGCCAGATCCATCCGACATCATTAAAAACGGCATATCTTCCTTCACGAAACGTACCAACCTGATACTGTCAGGACATACTCCATGTAGATAATGGCTTAGTGTTTGTTTTTTGGTCGGAATGCCAGTGATTTCTTTCATTTTCTTCTTCACTTCTTTTATAGTGGTCATAGTCTTCATTTTAATGGGGTACATTTGCTCTTTGTATTCAACCAAAAATTGGAATTCGTACGACGACAGAAAAACATTTTTGCCTTCTCCAATGGCATATTTGCCGATTTCCTCATCATCGGCAAGCTCAATCCAAAAACTCATAGCAATATGTTTGGTCAACACTTGTTTTTGAATCGGAATGTTCCCAAGTTCGTCAATTGTTGCGATGTTCTTCTTCAAGTCTTTCACAGTGTCCGTGCCCTTCGCCAAAACGGTGATCCGCTTGCTACCGTAGTTCACGTGAATAGGAAAATTATATATATCGGTGAAAACCTCCATATAAATGGTGCCCAATAATCCGATGCCATATTCGTCCATTGTTTTATTGTCCTCGAGCACACTCTCAGCGAACAATACTTGTTTTTGAATCGGGATGTTCCCAAATTTGTCAAAATTTTCGATTTTCTTCTTCAAATCTTTCACAGTGTCAGTGCTATTCACCCAAACAGTGATCCGCTTGCTACCGTAATTCACATTAATATGAAAAAAATAAGTATCTGTGACAACTTTCATCCAAATTGTGGTTCCTTCTCCGATGCCATATTTTTCCATTGTTTTCTCATCCACAAGCACACTCCCAGTAATTTTATTGAATAATACTTGCTTTTGAATCGGAATTTTCCCAATTTCTTCAATTTTTTCGATCTTCGCCTTCAATGTTGCCACAGTGTCATTTTTGTTCAGCTCAACGGGGCAATGATCGCTTTCAAAGATGACTTTAATTTTCATGCTATCGGCGAATGACGGCATCATCAGCATAAGCATTATGACAATGCAGAACTGCGAAAAGCCAAATTGAAGCATTTTGGTAATTTGGTGGCAATTGGAAAGAATTGGAGGGGATAATTAGGAATGAATGAATGTGGAGATAATGCTTCACCACTGTCAAGGGATCCCTTTTATGGTGAGAATCCTACTCAATTATTTTAAATGTCTACTTTAATTTGGCAGAATAATTTTCAATTATTGAATTGGCAATTAAGTGATCACTTTTTTGGCACAGAATTCTACTTAAATATTTTAATAATAATAAAATAACTACTTTAATTTGACAGAATTATTTTCAATTATTGAATTGGCAATTAAGTGATCACTTTTTTGGCACAGAATTCTACTTTATTTGGCAGAAGTACAATTATTGAATTGGCAATTGAGTGATCTCTTTTTCGGCATAGAATTGTACTTAAATATTTTATAATAATCTATTTAAATGTTTTAATAACAATTTAATGACTACTTTAATTTGGCAGAATTATTGCAAAATATGAATTTTAAAAATTTGAATTAAAATTGGGTCCCTGCCCCCGGTTTGCCTGGAGATCACTCCCCCCTCACAGCCTGAGACTCAAATGCTTAAATTTACAATGAATGCTTGCTTCTTTAAAGGTTTTTACTGCTTCCAACATATAATAATTCCATAAAAGTGCAAACATTTCTGAGACCAATGAGAATATTAATAATAATTAATTAATTAAAATTGGTCTAGCAAGGGGATAGCGCCATGGATTTTCAAGAAGGAAAGACATTCAAATCACATTATAAAAGCCGATTTTTTAGGGTTTTGTTTTTTGTTCTGAACTCGAATTTTGCATCTGTTTTTATGCCCATATTCATAATATCAAAAGTTTTTCGGTAAAGCATTAAGACAATTAAATTCTGAAAAACCATTTTAAAATATCATTAATGGAGTGAGGGGCAGAAGGAATTTTGCTAATAAGAGCGTACATTTTCACAAAACTCGTGCTTTTTTGTGTGCCATTAGGATGAGAAATAAAGAAAACAAAAGTCTGGACAATTTATGAGAGAAAATAAAAGAATGGATAGTAAAATAAAAAAACTAGAAAATAGTTGCTAATAACTCGAAATGTAGCTTAACAACAACCGAAAAAAACAACTTGTTTTTCCTACGTTTTAGGCCACGGAGAACTCAGGAATAAATAGTGAAAACCTAAAAATTGGAGCCCTAATCAGGAATCTAAAATTTATTTTTAGCCAATCACGCCCCAAGTTAGCAAAAGAATTCAGCAAATGCTGCAAAATCCGGTCTCTAATCATAACCAGGGATGCAAAAAATATGCAAATGCATTTTTTTTCCAGATTCTACGTAGTCTAGTTAGTAGGAAAAACATCTTATTTTTGGTATTTGCGTATAAAAATTGCATATTTTGGGTTTTTCTGCATGTTTCATGCATATTTTGCCATTTTTTTGTACATGTTTTACATTTTTCGTCAAATATTTTGCATATTTTGAGATTTTTGTTCATATTTGTTGCATATTTCACGAATTTATTTGCATATTTATGCTCATTTTTGGCCAGTTTTCATGCATATTTTTGACAGCCCTGCAAATTATAAGTTAAATTTCAAAATTGTGGACTAAACTCGATAATGAACATTACAATTAATTGAGTATATCATTTAAAAAACTAAAAATTCTGTATGGCTAAAATACCGAAAAGGAATACAAGAATCAACTACAAAATTCTTAAGTGATTTGGTATTTTTGCTGTTGACCTCCGTTGATTTTGACTCCTAATTTTTACAATTTGTCTTTATAAATTCTTTGATCATCATATATATTTTATCAGCAGGACGTCTAATGAATGGGGGAGGGGGTGAGTCAGTGTTTAAATTTGCGAAGGAGTTCGAGTCATGGAAACCCTATGATTTTTTGTTTTTCAGACAGCTTTTTTTCGGCGCGATTTTTCTAAAAACTTTTGGGAACTGATGGGAGGGGGGTGGACCCGACGGTGCCGATAGGCGCCGCGGGGAAAAATTTAGAAAATTTGAGTGCGATTTGGTTAAAGTTTTGTAAAAAATGACCTATTTTGTGATTTAGAGTCAATTTTTTTTTTTAAAAATTAAAGGTTTTGTCAGCTCTGACATGGAAAAATTGAAATTCTGAAACGAATTTTTTATGAAAACAATCCAATTTTCAAAAAAAAAAATTATTTAAATTTTGAATATTCAAAAAAACAATCGCTTAAAAAAATTTTCTTTATAAAAATTTACAACCAAAAAATGCGCGGCACGCCGCGCAAAAAAAATATCCCGCGGCCGCGCACCGCGCATTCAAATTGCCGCGGCCGCGACCGCGGATCGCGCAAAAAACGTCGCGAATCGCGGATCGCACATCGCGCATCGCGGCGCGGTCCCAGCCCTGGTTGGGCCCCAGCATGATTTTCCATTGTAGCTTTTTTCTTTGTAATCCAAATCCAACAATCTTGGTATCATTTGGAAGCTCTTCACATGCTCCATTAGCCTTACCAGAGCGAAGATTTTCAAGCCTGGAAAATTTTTATTAATAAAAAACTTTAAAATTTCGACCTTTTCGCAATTTTCGTGTATAACTTTTTTGGTAATTGTCTAATCGCGAAGCAATAGCTTAGAAAAAGCTTCTAAACACATTAAGCTTTCGAATGATACCAACAGTGTTGAATTTTGTTGACAAAGAACAAAGTTAACCAAAAAAGTTCTGGGGCCCAAAAATGCCGACCAGTGCTGCACGCAATTACGCTTGCGGATTACGGAAATAACGGGGTTTTTGGAGTTACGGATTACGTGTTACGGTTTTTTGGGATTTTTCCCTAATTTTGATCCGTAATTTGACTTATGGATTATTTTTCGAGACGATTTTTTGTAAGATATTTTTATAAAAACAAATTTTTCTATTTTCTATTTAAAGGGCTGGCTACCCGTATTTAGATTAATTTAGGCAGATTTATTTTTAAATTTGTTTTTCTTAATAAAATCATTAAATTTCAAAAAAATTTTCCCGGCGGCGTAGTCCCCTTTTGGCTAAAAACGGCTACAATTTCTGTTTTTGCTTTCCAGCGCTGAAATTTTTTAAATAACATTATACAAATTTTGGCAAAAAAAAAAGTTCTTCGGATTCCCCCTCCCCCGAAATTTTTTTTCTGGCTATTCATTCTTATCAATGTTGAAATAACTATATACATAATCAGATTATAATGATCAGACCTTCAAAAAAATTTTCAAAAATGAAACCAAAATATTCAAAAAGAATGAATTTTTCAGACACAAAATTATAATTTCTTTGAAAATTAAAAATAAAAAATAAAGAAAAGGCACCCCGAAACCTGTTTTTAGATTTTTATTAATTCACTACAAAAAATTGATTTTTGAAAATTAAGGATTACGGATTACGGGAAATTACGGGGTTTTTGGACTCCAGTAATACGGATTTCCGTAACTGAGAAAATCGCCGTAATTACGGATTACGGAGTTCCGTAGTTGCAAATCCAGTTGCGTGCAGCCCTGATGCCGACCCAATCGTGCCGGCCCAACTGAGGTGTGCCGCTAATTATATGCACATAAAATCGAAATATGCGCATTAAATACGCATCCAGAAATAGGAAATATGCATATAAAAATGAAAAATATTCACAAAAATTTTCCACACCAAAAAAATTCTTCAAGTACGTTAAATTTAAAATAAAAAAACGAAAATAGCTAAATATAATATGAATAAAAGCTAATCTATTAATTTTGAAGAAATTTTTTCATTTTTGACTTATTTTTCGCATAAATTTCCATTGTTACATTTTTTTATTATTAAATTTTCAGAAAATTCCGTAAATGAAATTTTTTCGGCCCAATGCGGTGGAGGTCTGGGTTCTTGAGTTCGCTTAACTTCGTGTTTTTGGTTTGCAATACTGAATTTAGATTCGTGATCAGCATATCTTTCACCACAGGAAAACCAAAACGAATTTTTAATTTAATTTTCGTCGGGACCACAATTCTACCGTATTACTCCGCATGCGGCGCTGAAAAGGGCCAAAAAAAGAGTCAATTTTTTGAGGGTTTTTTGGCACATATATATGTACATATTTGGCGTTTTTAGCACAAATAAATCCGTTCTTGACCCTAACAAATCGTTTGTTTTTTATAGTTTAAAACAATGAACTAGAAGACAAAATTAAGTTTTTATTGATTAAGTTTTTACGTGATTTGCTACATAAAAACGTTAATAAAAATTCCATTTGCCTATTTTAGTGCCTATTCGAGGATTTTTTGCCTTATTTTGCGATTTTTCTCCCTTCTTAGGTACCTATTTGCGATTTTTGTGCATAAAAATCGCATTCCTAATAATAATAATAATATTGAATTAAAGAAATAATAATAATAAAAATGTTTAATTTAGGGCCTTATTCGTCTTTCGGTTAAATAACCGCAGCTGTTGCTGGCCTTAATGTTTTGTCATTTTAGGTCCCAAAAAAATTTGGTCTAATAAAATTGACCAAAATGCGCAAGTGTGGAGATACGACTAGGTCTGAGTGTTGTGTTTGTTTTTGAACCGCCTTTCTATTTATATAGATATTTTCAAAAGTTTGGAAAGAATTTTTTACACCAATGGAAGCAAAAAAAAAAACAGATAGATGAAAGAAATATGTGCAAAGGGAAGGGGGCACGATCTCGGCAAAATTTTTTTTTAAAAACTTTTTTTTTTAAATGCACTTAGATTGCGATCGAAAATATGTACAAAAAATGGCAAAATATGCATGAAATATGCATAAACCCCAAAATATGCAAAAATATGCAAATAAAAGTTCAGACTTTTATACGCAAATACCAAAAAGAAGATGAGAAGATGTTTTTCTACTAATTAGACTATGTAGACTCCAGGAAAAAAAATATGCATTTGCATGTTTTTTGCAGCCCTGCTGATTATGTATGCTCATAATATTTTTGACTTTCATTTTTCACTGCTTGTTAACGCCAATTATGAAAACTCGTCGTTGATATTTGAGCAACTTTATCAGTTTAAAAATGGATGCTTTTAATTGAATTGCGAAAGTATTTCCTATTCATACGAAATCAAATTAATAATTTATCTGATGAGTTTAAAGTACGGGACCGTAATTTGGCCGGAATTTTCGGGCCCAGGCCCGAGATTAGTTTTTTAGGGACAATGAGTTCTCAGTTCGCCGAAAAAATAAATTTTTTTTTATACCTACATATGCTATATCCACCTCCAATGACCGCTGACCCACAAAATGTCCAGGCCACGAAATGTCCACAAGAGTAAAAACCCACGAAACGTCCAGAAAAAAGAAATTAAATTTTATAAAAATACGGAAAATAAGTCTCTAAGTTTATTTTAGTGTTTTCGGAGTCGGTGAAATTATTTTCCGGATTTTTATAAAAATTAATTTTTTTTTTTTTTCTGGACATTTCGTGGGTTTTTACTCTTATGGACATTTCGTGGCCTGGACATTTTGTGGGGCGCCCCAATGACGGAATAAAACAGATTTAATTTGTCGAGTCCGAAAATTTCGTATTTTAAAAATGAAAAAGTTTTTATGCAAATGAAAGCAAGAAAAAAAGAAAGGTGAAAGAAATGTGTGCCAGGGGAGGGGGGCGCGATCATTCCAAGAGAATTTTTCAATTTAGAGCTTTCGATTTATGTTTTCTTCCCCGGCGGCAACTTGCGAATACCACCAGACAAAAATTGCCCCTTTAAAAATTCTGCACAAAATCCTCAAAGTTATCATAGTATAACCGAAAATTTTTAAAAATTTCGCTTTTTAATGCTCAATTCCTAACCCTAGTCTTTTTCAGACTGCGCGTCCCTCCCCTGCAAAGTGAGTTGACAGTAGGATGGAATTAAAGTGTGAACCATTTAAAAAAGATAGGTATCCCAAAAAAGTGGACACATTTGCTGTTTGGTTAGAGCAAATGATCAAAAGTAACGGGAAATGGATAGGTTGGCATTTGGGATGCTCTGGGGTCTTGGTTTTTTGAATAAAGAAATTTCTCGGAATTCTTAGTGTTTTAGAGGGCTCATTCTCGGGGTAAAACTGCAGAATTGCGGACAAGCCGGAAAATTTAAAATCATCTCTCTCCTAATAGATCCGAGGAGATTAAAAAATACTCTGGTGAAGAAATTGGACCCAATTTCCAGTGGGACCGCAATTCCGAATAAACTGTTTCTGGTCTCATTTTCACCAAGGTTTTGACTCCCGAGCATCCCTAACATTCGCATAATTTTCTCAGCTGTTGTGCATCTACGGAACTGGTTTAATGGTGTCTCCCTCTTTAATGCCGTATTCATCCATCGTTTTCCCATTATCAACAAGATGAATGCCAGCTCCGGATTGGTGTTTGATGAACTTATCGCCGAATCTATCTTTCAAGATTTTCACAGTGTCGGTGCCCTTCACCCAAACGGTGTATCGGTTGCTACCGCATTGCACGTGAATATGAAATTCAGAACCATTTGCAACAGAAGCAGATGAGGAGGATGGTGAGCTTTCTATCGTCATATAAATGGTGATTCCTTCTCCAATGCCATATTCGTCCATTGTTTTCTCATCCGCAAAAGCTTTAGCAAATTCGCAATTGAAATCGCATTTGCTTAGTTTGATCACTCCATTTAACTCGGAATTATGCCTTCCTTTATTTATCGCCCTGATCTTCTGCTTCACTGTTGCCACAGTGTCTGTGCCGTTCACATAAATTACAAAAACATCCCGATTTTGCCACCACACGGTAATGCCAGATCCATCGGATATTATTAAAAAGGGCATATCTTCCTTCACGAAGTCTATCAATCTGGCATTATCAACATCACATTGTCCATATTTGTAATGGCTTATTGTTTGCTTTTCGGTCGGAATGCCAGTGATTTCTGCCATTTTTTTCTTCAATTCTTTTAAAGTAGTGGTCATGGCATTCACTTTAATGGGATACATTTTCTCTTTGTATTCCACATAAAATTGAAATTCGTCCCACGAAACCAAAATGTTTTGGCCTTCACTGATGCCATAGTTATCAATTGTTTTCTGATCATCCGTAAGATCAATCCATGAATTCCAAGTAATTTTTGCGGTCAATACTTGTTTTTGAATTGGAATGTTCCCAAGTTCGTCAATGTTTGCTATTTTTTTCTTCAAATCTTCCACTGTGTCCGTACCCTTTACCCAAACGGTGATCCACTTGCTACCGTATCGCACGCGTATATAAAAATCATAACCATTGACAAAAACAGCAGATGATGACGGTGGTATGCTTTTATCCTTAGTGACTACCTCCAAATAAATGGTGTCTCCTTCTCCGATGCCATATTCGTCCATTGTTTTCTCGTATGCAAGCACATTCTCAGTATTTTCATTGAACAATACTTGTTTTTGAATCGGAATGTTCCCAAGTTCGTCAATGGTTGCTATTTTCTTCTTTAAATCTTCCACTGTGTCCGTACCCTTTACCCTAACAATGGTCTGTTTGCTACCGTAGTTCACGTGAATATGAAAATTAGAAGCATCGGCTTCAGTAGAAGATGATGAAGATGATGATGATGAAAACACACCCGTAACACTCTTAATAGGCCGATAATAACATTTTGTTGTCAATATTTCCGTCTGAATCGTAGTGTTCTCAATTTCTTTAATTTCTTCGGTCTCCATATTGTCCTTTTCGTTCACCACAACAGGAAATTCTTTGTGATCATATTTCGCTTGATTTTCCATTCCATCAGAAAATGAAGGCATCATCAGAGTAACCATTATTACAATGCAATACTCTGAAAAGCCAAAAAGATTCATTTTGCTGGATTCTTAGTGGCAATTGGTAAGAATGGGAGAGCGTAATTAGGAATAAGTGAATGAATGTGGGGAGTAATGCTTCACAACTGTCAAGGAACCCCTTTTATTGGGCAGAATTCTACTCAAATATTTTTTATAATATAACCACCATCTTAATTTGGCAAAAGCATAAATTGAATGCTCACTCTACTTTTGGCAAAAGCATAGTCATCATTGAATTGGCAATTGAATGCTCACTCTACTTTTGGCAAAAGCATAGTCATCATTGAATTGGCAATTGAATGATCACTCTACTTTTGGCAAAAGCAGGCAATTGAATGATCAATCTACTTTTGGCAAAAGCATAGGCATTATTAGGGCTGCCAATTTTATGTAATATATATTTTTTTCCTGGTTTCTCTATGCTCCAAATAGTAGGAAAAAACTTTCTTTTTTGGCTCCCTATCATTTCGTCACTGAGCGTTTCGTCACTGTTCAGTTCGTCACTGATCATTTCGGTCACTGAGAAATTTTTAAAAATTGTTTCTTAGATTGTAGTCAGTCTCTTCTCCAAAATTGTTTTTACCCAAAATCTATCGTAAGGCCAGCCGAAAAATGTTTTACAATAATGTTTTTTGGCAAAATTTTGTGATAAAAATTGCTTGAAAAATCGAGAACATTTGTTTAAAAGGTAGTGCCGCGAAGAGACAATGTGCGGGGTAGTGCTAAGACTCTCTAGTCTCGCTCGAGAAGTCTCGGGTTTTTTCGGTCTCAATCAGCACTAGTGCGGGTGCGGGGGGGGGCGAGGGGGGGGGGGGGGGGGGGGGCTCGCAAAATTTTCACAAAAGGTCGTCCTAAATATCATCCCTGACTCCCCGCCCCTCCTTTCTCTGCCAATCGTACACATACGGGGACCCAGCATGCCGACCCCTTGGGGGCCAGGCCGTTTTCCTACGGGCCTTTTTTTCGTACGAGGCACATGTTTTTTGATCATAACTTTTTTCTTTGTCAACCAAAACCAACGATCTTGATATCATTCGAGAGCCCTTCATATGCTCTATTAGCCTACACAATTCTGGCCATTTTTTTGAACCTTAACGCAATTTTTAATGCTAATAGAGGACACATAGGGCTATCGAATGATATGAACAATGTTGGATTTGGTTGACAAATTAAAAAAAAGTTATAGCCAAAAATTTGTGCTCGTACGAAAACGGCCCATACGAAAACGACCCGGACCCAAACAAACGTGCTAGCAAAAGGAAATAAATAAATTTGACAAGGGGTAAAGAATTTTTGTTCTTTTTTAAGGCAATGTGCTAAACTTTTTTTTTAAAAATTTTCTCAGTGACGAAATGATCGGCCACCTTTTTTTTGCATTTGCGAATAAAAGTTGGGACTTTTATTTACATATTTTTACATATTTCGTGTTTTCATACATATTTACATATTTCGGGATTTTCTTAGATATTTGGTATATATTTTGGTTTTTTTTCTTATATATTTAAAATATTTCGAGAATTTTGAAAATTTATGTTGAAAAAATACCCCTGAAAAATACCAACAAAATAATTTTTAAAATACTAAAAGTAATTCTAAGCATATTTGAGTAATTTTTATGACATTTTATGGCTATTTCATACTTTACAGGGAATTTTTTCCAAAAAATAACCGTTTAAAAAATTTTATTTACATATTTGAAGTTTTTTGTACATGTTTCGTGATTTTTCTTACATATTTATGAACATATTTGGACTAATTACCGTAGTTCACATGAATATGAAAACTCGAACCATCGGAGGCGACAACCTCCATATAAATGATGTCTCCTTCTCCAATGCCATATTCGTCCATTGTTTTATTGTCCTCGAGCACATTATCAGTAAATTCATTGAATAATACTTGTTCTTGAATCGGAATGTTCCCAAGTTGGTCAAATTTTGTGATTTTCTTCTTCAAACCTTTTACAGTGTCAATGCACTTCACCCAAACAATGGTCTGTTTGCTACCGTAGTTCACATCAATATCAAAAAAATAAGTATCGGTGACAAGCTCCATATAAATGGTGTCTCCTTCTCCGATGCAATATTCGTCCATTGTTTTCTGATCCGTAAGCACCCTCTTAACACGACCAGTCGAAGATTTTTTTTGTCAATATTTGCTTTGAATCGGAATTTTCCCAATTTCTTCAATTTTTCCGATCTTCGCCTTCAGTGTTGCCACAGTGTCCTTTTTGTTCAGCTCAACGGGGTAATGTTCGACATCATAGATGACTTTAATTTTCATGTTAACAGCGAATTGTCGGCATCATCAGCATAAGCATTATGACAGTGCAGAACTGTGAAAAGCCAAATTGAAGCATTTTGGTAATTTGGTGGCAATTGGAGGGGGCAATTAGGAAAGAATGGGGAATCTTTCTCCAGCACTGTCAAAGGATCACTTTTATGGGAGAATTCTACTCATACATTTTAAATGACTACCATCCTGTGGCAGAATTTGGCAATTTAGTGATCACTTTTTTGGCACAGAATTCTACTTTAATATTTTAATAAAAATTAAATATTAATGGCAGAATTATTTTCAATTATGGAATTGGCAATTCGATAAAGCATTACGACAAATAAATTCCGAAAAACCATTCATAAATTTGTAAAATAAAGGGGCAGAGGGAAATGCAAAAAAAAAGAAGCACATTTTCAAAAAACTCGCTCTCTCTTTGTATGGCATTAACATGACATGAGATTGGCAAAATAAAAAAATTACGACGATTAAAGTCTGGACAATTTATGAGAGAATAAAAAAGAGAATGGAGAGCGTTTAAGTGATTTTTGTTGAGCATTTTTTGTCTCTCTCATTTTCGCTCTGTCCCTCCTCCTTTTGTCTGTGCCGTGCCGTTCTCTCCAAAACGAAATGATTCATGAAGGCGTAAAATTAATGTTTTTGATTTTATCATTTTTTTGGACAAAATCTGTTCAGAAATCGCGATCAAATCTCGGTGACGCCTATCGGGGTCGCCTGACTCACGCCTCGCTCTCAAAAATTTATTTTTGAAAAAGTGCGTCGCATAAAAAAAAGTTGTGTGATAGCAACATAAAAGCGTCAAATTTAATGGACACCACCTCCTTTTCACGTATGATGCCAGCCCCAAAAAAATTCTTTTTCAAAATTAGTTAGACTTGTTGGTCTGTGTGTTGTGATTGTTTTTGAACCGGTTCTCTTTTTACATAGATATTTTCATGAAAAAATATGGTCGTGGCGTTCACATTAATGGGGTTCATTTTTTCTTTGTATTCCACCAAAAATTCAAATTCGTCCCACGACACCAAAACATTTTGGCCTTTTCCAATGCCATATTCATCGATTGTTTTCTGATCATCTATAAGATCAACCCAAGAATTCCAAGTTATTTTTTTGGTCAATGTTTGTTTTTGAATCGGAATGTTGCCAAGTTCGTCAAAGTTTGCTATTTTCTTCTTCAAATCTTCCACTGTGTCTGTACCATTTGCCCAAACGGTGATCCGCTTGCTACCGTAGTTCACGTGAATATGAAAATTAGGAGCATCGGCAATAGCACCAGATGACGATGGAGGTGAGCTTTCATCCTTAGTGACAACCTTCACATAAATGGTGTCTCCTTCTCCAATTCCATATTCGTCGATTGTTTTCTCGTCCGCAAGCATCCTCTCAACACGGCTACCAGATTTTTTTGTTAATCTTTGCTTTTGAATCGGAATGTTCCCAAATTCTTTAATTTTTTCGATCTTCTCCTTCAAAGTCAAATTAAGATAATTATTGAATTGGCAATAAATTTTATTTTATTATTAAAATTTATCTAATTTTTCACCCCGCTTTGCTTGGGTGTCGCTCCCCCCCCCCCCCCCGTTGAGAAGACTCAATTAGCCAACGCAATGCTTTCTCAAAGGCTTTTACTGCTTCCAACATACAATTAAATTTCATAAAATGGCAAACATTTCCGAGACCAATGAGAATAATATATAAAAATTAATGAAAATTGGTCTGAGCAAGGGCATAGCGCCATGGATTTTCTCTAAGGACAGGCACACTCAAACCAATGTAAGAGCCGGATTTTAAGGGGATTTTGTCTCGGATTTTGTGAACATTGCTGGGAAACTATTTTCACAGGAACTGGGCAACTTTCTGTGGCTTTTGAAATTGCTTAAATTGGATTTTGCATCTATTTTTGTAGCCATATCCATAATGTCAAGAAGATTTTTGGTAAAGCTTCACGAAACTCGCGCGTTCTTTGTATAACAAATAAAATGAGAATGGCAAAAAAGGAAACCAAAACGATTAAAGTCTGGACAATTTATGAGAAAAAATAAGAGAATGGAGAGCATTTAAGTGACTTTTGTTGAGCATTTTTCGTCTCTCTCATTTTCGCTTTGTCCCTCATCCTCCTTCTCCCCGATCAGAAATGCGATTTATCTGTGCCGTGCCGTTCTCTCCCAATTCTCTGTCGCTGTCTGTGTACTCTCTCCATTCCTTCCGCCCACTCTCTCTCTCTCTTGCCACGATCAATGCGCCGCTTCTTTTACCGCCGTTCGGACCTCCGCACTGATCGCCTCGTACACTTTGGCCATTTTTTCAGACACTTCGTCGCACAGCTTTGGCACATCGTCATGCTCAAGCTGCACAAGGATTTATTCATAATTGAAATAAATGTGAGAAAAAAAACAAATGGTTAATTGTAAGCGACATGAATTTTAATGAATTTGTAGTTTTCTAAAATTGCGACCCCTCCCTCGCTTCGCCGGCGACCCGTCTGTTTTCCGGACCAGGAAAAAACGTCGCCAACCGAAACCTCGCCGGGCGAATTTTTGGATCATAACTTTTCTCCTTCTAAACCATATTAAACATTCTTGGTATTGTTCCAAGGCTTATGAAAAACTCTATTAATCGCATGTTTTCAAAATTTTTTTTATTCATGTACAAAAAAATCAGGGCAAAAAAAGTTCGAAAAACCAGGTTTTGAGTTCCTTCTGGCTATAACATTTTTGAAACTTAAAGAAAATTTTTGAAATTTTGCCTCTTAATAATATCGAAGAATGCTTAAATTTATTGAAAATGAACAAAGTTATGGTCCAAAAAGTCTTCCGGCGACGTTTTGGGGTGCACCCTCTGTTTTCCCCACTAAAAATGTTCGCCCAACAGGGATGGAATTCCGAGGCACCAAAATTTTCGGAAATCCAAATTCCGTGCCATCCCTGATGCCCAACATCGGCCTCTCAAAGCTCTGCCAAAAATTTTTTTTACATTTTCAGTGCTGATCGGCTCCATCACTTGGACAATGACACGGCCCCCGTTGTGGAAATATTTGCCCCGTGCGGAATAGAACGGGCTGTAGTCGGAGATGACCACCGGCACAATGGGGAAATGGGCACGGACCGCCACGTTGAAGGCGCCCTTCTTGAACGGGAGCAGCCCGTGGCCACTGCGGTTGCGCGTGCCCTCCGGGAAAATCCACACCTTCAGCTTCTTCTGCCGCATTGTGTCCACCTGGGACGGGGAAATTGGAACATTAAAAAAAAACCAAAATTTTTATTTTCGAATTTTTTGGGGTTTTCTAGAAAAAAAGGTACTTTTCCGTTTTGGGGCCAAAGGCTTGGGCGCGCGGTATCCCCCCCCCCCCCCCCCCCCCTCTGGGCAACAAAATATCTTTGGTTAAATTGTGGCATTTATTCCTCTGAAATAATTGGAGAGTAGTTTTCGCAATTCTTCGCGCCCTTTGTTGATTTTTTTTAAAAAAATTAATTCAAAATTTGGCCCCAAAACGGAAAAGTACCAAAAAAATTAATTATTTAAAAAACCCAGTAAAAATGGGGCGCTTTTCTAAAATTTTTTTTATTAATAAAAATGTATAAAACCTTTGGATTTATAAAAAAAATGGGGAGAGGCGAGCTGAAGGTAACCGTTATTATTTTTTACACTATAAATGGTTGATAAAATAAGCTAAAGCATTTACCGATTTGTCCAGCGCTTGCTTGGCATTTTCTCGGTTGAACCGATCCACAAAAATGCAATTTGACTGAAATGGAAACGGTCCAAGTCTTTTATTTAAATAGGATAATTAGGCCCAAATAAACGGACCAAAGTGGCACCGATGTTGAAGAATGGCACATATTGCAACGATTTCTTCATCATCACAGTGCATTTGGATGGCCAAAACATGGAGAGAACGTACAGGTCCAAAGTGCTCTGAAAAGCATGCATTTTGGAATTAAAAGGAATTTTAATGTCGGGTACATTTCATCCCCCCCCCCCGAAATTTCTAAAAAAAAAAAAAAATTCAAACCTAGACAATTTCAAAAAAAAAAAAAAAATTCTTTTGAAAAATTTTCAACGATTATTTCAAATTTTAAGATGAGCTAGTAGACGGGGGAGGTGGGTGGGGAGCTTTTCATCAAAAATTGCCAATTTTGTGGATTTATTTTCAAAAAAAAATTAGCCAAATTTTTTGGAATTTTTTTAACATGGAGAGATCTTGGGCGAGGGCGGGGGAATTAGAGTTTTCTTAGAGATTAATAATAAGGCCCCACCTGATGGTTGGAAATGATCACCAGTGGGTTCTGTTCCGTGCCGCCGCTGGCGCGCTCAATGCGTTCCGCGCCGCGCACCTCCACCGTCACGTCCAGCCAAAAGGAGCAGAAGAAGTTGAAGGCGGAGAAGGCGAACACACAGCCCTTTGAACCGAAAAATTTTTTGGATAATTTTGTAGCGATGCCAAAAATTTTTATTTATATATTTTTTTTGAAACTTGGAAAATTCGTGTACGAATTCGTGAATAGGTAGGCAAAAAGGAATGCAATTTTAAAATTAGAGTGCAATTCGGTAACAGATTTTCATCAAAAATGACCATTTTTGCGATTTTAGCCATTTTTATGAAAAATTGGACAGTTTTGGGGACAGGCGGTTCCGATAGGCGCATGTAAAGTTAAAAATTTGGTATTTTTAAGAAAATTTGCGACCCCCCCCCCCTTCGGTAGGCCCCCTTTTCGGAAACCCTATACTTCGTTGGCAAAGTAAGTGAACAGGGAGCCGACACAGGACGAGACGGAGGCCAACAACAGGGCCAAGTACAACAGAAACACACGGGAAACGAAGCGCCACAGGGCGGGCCTCAGCCAAGCGGTCAACAGAGCGCACACAGCGCAGACGGTGAAGCAAACTGTCCAAAACATATGCGCTTTTCAGGGGGGAAAATGGGGAAATGAAATAAATATTTTTTTTAAATGCAAAAAAAAAATGGAAATTTTTTCCAATTTTGGGCCAATGTTTGGTGGCACCAAAAGCCAATATTTATGCAAAATCGCGGTTCAACAGAGAGGAATAAATTATTTGCGTTTTTTGGGTTAGGGCATTTTCAACAGTGCTTCGTAGTCAACCCCGTCGCCGTCCGCGTTCAGTGGCGGCGGCGCGTCGGCCGGCGCCAGCCCAATGCCCGACATTGCCATCCGGGCCAGGTCGTACTTGTCCGGCATGTAACTGGTGACGCTGCTTAAGCAACGGTAATGTTAGTGATAAATATGCAACTAGAAAAAATTTCAGAGGGGGGGGGGACCCGAAGAATTTTTTCTTGCTCTTCGGCAAAAAATTTTTCCAATCGTGTGATTTTTAAATTTTAAGCGTCGGAGAGAAACAGCAGCAATTTGAAGCCATTTTCGCCAACAATTGGTTAATTTAAGGGAGGAATTTTTTTAATTCGCGTATATAGGAAGGGTGGAAAATTAAAACCAAAAAATGCCCAAAATTGTGGATGGATTACTGATTTTTGCGAATGAATCAATGGTTTATAAATGCTCAAATTTTGTCTTTTTATGGGAAAGACATTTATTTTCCTGAAAATTTCTTTAAAAATTTTAATTATTTCTAAAATTCCAATCTTAACGTTTAATTAAAACTGGTGGGAAGAAGAAACACATATAAAAACAAGAACAACACGTACCTGGTCAACAACCACATGATCAGCGACTGAAACGCGGTGATGGACAACAACAGGTACAGCTTCCGCTTGCGCCCGCTGTGCGGGCTCCAACCCATGTCCAGGATGAATGTCTTCAGACTGCGCAACTGAATTTGGCACCATTAAAAAAAAATTTTTATCGGTTGTTTGAAGGCCGAATCAATGAAATTAAGAATTTTTAAATTTAATTTAAAGGAGATGGATAAGATTTGCTAAATCACAAAATAGTGTCTTTTGGAATTGAGTAGTAAAATGGCATTAACTACCCCGAGTTTTAACATTTCAAAAAAAAAAAAAAAATTTTCAGTTGGGTTTGCATTTCTGGGGAGTCCAAGGTTCAAATCCATTGCCTGTAAACAGTTTTAAAATAAACATAAAATCTAAAGAAAAACGGGGGCATAAAATTGGAATGGCAATTTTTCTATTATTATTTTTTTTGGTAATATACGCAGATTCACGACAAACCGGGTCTTTTTTCAATCAGCAGAAAATAATGGAAAAAAGAAAAAAATTACCAGGAAAAACACAGTTGCCAATATGAAGTAAATTAATGCACAATAATACACTTTTCGACCGCCAATTAAATAGAGCAAAAGGCACAAAACCATCCTAAAAAGTGGGGAAAAATATATTTTTTTTAAAATGCCTGAAAAAACTGACCCGGTGAATTTGTAGGAACTGTATGACAGGGCGTGCCAAATGTTCAAACTCTGCGAAATGTTCAACGCATATTTCATCACGAACACAATGCCATTCTCCAGAAACAAATAGAACAACGCATTCGTGGTCAGCATGCCAAGCTTTTCGGGGCTGAACCTGCAAAAAAAAAAAAAAAAATTTTTTAGTGAAAAAATTTTCCGAATTCGCTTTTTTTGTTTGTTCAATTAGATTAGGGGTTCAGAGATAGCATGGATATCAATTCCAATAAAAATTTCAAACGACACAATTTAAAAAATTTTAAATTCAGAGATTTTTGTAATAAAAAATGATGGATCCCCTAGATTTTTCCATTTGTTTGAGAATTTTTTTTTAATTCAAAATTTTCGAATTTAATCGGAGCTCATGTTTTTTTCCTCTAAATTATACCTTTTCTGCACACCGAAGACAAAACCGGACACCAGCACATAGGTGATGAACGCCATCAACGGAATGTACAGGTCGGGCGCGTTCACATCCTGACAGGGCAACACGGGCGCATCGCCCTCACATTTGTTGGCCCAATCCTATGAAAAACAAAGTATTTTTTAAGAAAAAAAATGATGAATCCGCCTAGAAATGCTAAATGTATAGAGAATTTCATCATTATGATGGCAAAAATTTAAAAGAATAATGGAGAAAATTGCATTTTGAAAATTTGGGCAATTAAAAAAATTTTTTTTTTCAATTTCCTAATCCAAAAAATGTAAAAATTTTAAAGAAAAACAGATTTTGAAAAAAATTACAGATAATAGCCAATCATAAAAAATTCCTCGAAATTTTGCATTTGCGAGAAATTCATGGACTGAAAAATGCTCACCCGATGCAAGAACGGGAACAAAATGATGCCCAACTTTCGCCGCACATAATTGGTGTCCACCGCAAAATAATACTTCAGGTTGAACGACGTGGTCGAAAGGTATTGGGTGAACTGCAAATTGTGCGGAAAAATAATTATTTGAAATTAGAATTTGTCTCTGATTTTGAAAACTTTTTTTTTTTTTTAATTTTATAAAAATTTGCAAACCCAAAATTTGCGCCCCAACCAAAACATAAACTCGCGCATAATTTGCAACCAATTTAAGCAAATTTTGCGCTCTTTGAGATAAGGCGACTCAATTTTTCTAGAAAATTGTCCTAAATTTTCCTCACCCCCTGGAATTAAAAAAGTTAGTCCTATTTTCGTTTGGACCGCAAAAGTCAGGCCACAAATACTGATTGTGAGCTGGTTCTATCATTTTGTAAATGTGTGAAAACCTTTTGCTTTTGTTGCTCGGCAAATTGACCACCCAAATGACGCGCAGTGTTCAGCAACGGGTCGTACATGAACTGTAAAGAAATTATTTAAAAAAATTCCGTAGAAAATTTTTTGGATTTGAAAATTTTTTCAACTTTTTTGGTCGAGTATCGAATTGAGAAAACCAAGGATTCAGAATTTGATATTAGTAATTTTGCCGCCCTCATCCATTTTTTTGATTTTTTTTTCTAAAATTTAAGTGGAGGGCAAACTTTTGGCATTTGTTACCGAAAGTTTCAATTTAAATGGTCATCTCTGTACCTGTGTGCTTACAGTTTCGGAGAGTGATTTTCAACCCAATTCCATTGGTACAACATAACCCCAATGGAATCCAAACAAATACAAAATTCGTAAAATTCCTCCATATTTATCTGTCTGAGCCTATCCATCCCATCCCTCGCATTGATTTTCCTCTTGGTTGGCTTGGCATGCCCAACCTGCTGCTGTTGTGGGTCCCCAATTGGTGGTTGGAACGGCGGAGACATATGCGGCGGCGCCTGCTGTTGGTATTGGTGGTAAGGAGAGGACGGCGGCTGCTGCGGCGGTGGTGGCGACGGCACATTGCCACCGCTGTACATCATTCCGTAGGGCGAAGGTGACTGATGCTGTTGTTGGTGCTGGTGTGGTTGTTCAAATGGACTACTAGCACCGGCGCCGTACGGCGGTGGTGGGGGACTGAAATTGGTGCCCGTACTGAATTGGCCGCTCCCCTCTCTTGCGCCGTAAGGCAAATTGGGCGTCGTCATCAGAAACAGCGGAAAAAGGATGAATGGATTATTGAGGATAAAAATTAAAAAATTGTGTGTATGTGATGGAAATGCGTCATTTAGCACTTTCGCGGGAATGATTTTTGATATTAATTTGTAAGGCACAAAATCAATTTTAAGACCGGACAAATGATTCGCCAAATATTCTTCGATAAACTGCCGAAAAATACGTAAATTTCTCGACCGATGCCTCCAGATAAAAATATCGAAAAATAAAACCGATCGTGCTTTATTCCTTCTTTGATTGAAGAATCGAAATCGAAGGAAAATTTTTTTTTTGAGTGGAAATAAAATGTCAAATTTAAACACTAATTCAAAAAATGAAATGTCAATGAAACGTCATTTTAATCTGCGTGACCACTTTAATTGAATTGGGTGAGAACACAAATGAAATGCCTTTGCTGTAATTTGCTAATTGGTTTACGCATTCATTTTAATAAAATTTACCAAAATAGAACAATTAACTTTTATTTTAGCAAGATTAATCACAATAAAAATAAAAAATTAAATTTTTTCGTTCCACAAAATGTAAAGAAAAGTTTGATATCAGAGAAATGAATGTGCTTAAGTATGTATCTGATATGTGAAATGTTGAATAAATAGGCAGATCAATTCAAGACACAAAAAATCAATTGGAATAAGGCAGTCAATCATTTGTCAAAAACTGAGGGAGTTGGTTGATTTATCAGTTTGGGAGATCAGAAGCAGCCATTTGTTAAAGGCTTTAAAAAAGGTACAGGCCCGTAACCAGCAGAAAAAGGAGTGGGAAATTTCAAAAAAATTTTTGACAGAAAATTGTTAATTAGTACATAATCGTAAATTTAAATTTGACTTGGCGAATTTCACTTAAAAAATTATTTTCCCAACGGTTACGGCCCTGAAAAGACTGTGTTGTCCTCATAGAATATAAATATACATATTTTGAAAATCATAATAAACATTTTCCTAAACGCATACGCAAATATAAATGAGTGAATGAATGACAGGCACAAGTTATCACTATATCAATAATAAATAATAATATTATATCAGTGGAAATGAGACAAAAAAGAATTTATAAGTGTATAAAACATTGATGAGATACGTAACGGACCGTTATCAAATGGCGGCGATAAGAGAGTTCAAAATCAGAGAGTTTTTGGGGTCAGAAAATGTGACGTACATATAAATAAGAAAGAAATGAAGAGAATACAACGCACAATTTGGTGAAAAAATGCGATGATATGATAACAACAAAAGCAGCAGCAGTCACAAAAATTTAAATACCAGCAAACCGAGAGACAAAAAACAAACAAATAAATAAATATATATGTAATAAAAAAAAGGGGTCAATGGCAACTCTTCCAACGGCAACTCGTACAATAAAATTTTACAAAACAAAGCCTAAGGTTAAGCCTAGCCCAAAGTTTAGGCCTAGCCTAAGCCATTGCATGAGTTGCAATGACACCAAAACAAAATAAGGCACAAAAAGCGAGTGTCAAAATTCAAAGAGTCTTCGCTGCAGTTGTAGTGGTCGTCGTCCGTTTCGTCGTTTGGCCAGCGGCGGTGCCGTTGCCGGCGACGACGACACCACCGTTTTTGGCAGTTGTGGTGGTGCCAACATTGCCCCCGCCACCTCCGCCGCTTGTGCTCGGCTCGCCACTGCACCAGAAGTTGTCGCTGTTATTGTTGTTGCTGTTCATCACCGTGCCGTTGTTGCCTGCGCTGCCACCAGTCATCGGCCCGACCCGACTCTGTTGGGGCGTCACACGCTTCCGCGACCGGACAACCTGTGAACAACAACGGGACGTTTTTGTTATTCCGTTGCTGTACGGGCGGCTTTAAAAATTCCTCCGCTAAAATTAGGAGTAACTCATCTTAAAAATTTGAAAATATTGTTATAAAACAATTAAAAAAAAATTTTTAAACATTTTTATAGAAATATTCTAAAACTTTTTTTGAAAAATTTTTATGCGAAATTTTTAAAAATTTTCGAGGGAAGGGAACTGGCGAGGTTTTCAATTCAGCATTGGTGCGCCTTCCTCGAATTTTTTTTTTCTCAGTACGGGCCTGCTGCCCCACTTGCCTGTTTTGGGCATTACACTTATTGTTAGCCCAGTCCACTCACCTGCACATTATTCTCGACCACAGCCTTCGTCGCCTCCAATTGTTTGTGCTTTTGTCGGTCCTTAAAAAATGTAAAAATTTGACCGCAAAAAATGATGCAAATGTTTTTCAAAAAAAAAAAAAAATTTTTTTTTTGAAAAAAATACCGAAGACTTAAATAATTGGAACAATTTTGTTGTTTATGTACTGTAATCACACAAATGCATTACGTAATAAAAGCATTGTCTAATTAAGAATGTTATGGTCTCATCAATGTCCTCGGTTGCATTCAGCAACACAAATTTTTAGGCCGAAAATAGGGGCCAAAAAATGAGATTTTTAGGCCGATTTTTCCGGGTTTTGTGACTCAAATTGTCCACAAAAAACTGACCAATTGAATGATAAATGCACTGCACGGGCACCAAACGAGCAAGGTCAGAATGACAACAATGAATACCAGGTAATCGGCGAAGAACTTGCCTAAAAAAAAAATTGAAAAATTACCAATTAAATGAAAATTGTTTAATTTTTTGGAAATTTATTAAAAAATAATTGAGAATTTAATTTTAATGTTCCAATGCTATTTGTAATGGATTTTTTGCCTCGAAAAATATTTGAAAAAATGAAAATTTTTATTTCCAAAAAAATTTATTAAAATAGGTCTCTGCAGCGTGTCCCGACATTTGCGGCCCCGATTTTTGCGGCCCGACATTTGCGGTTATGTCCAAAATCGGGTTCAAAACTAAGTTTTTTAAATCCCTGATTCCATAAACATCCATAAATTAGTGATTTAAAGTGCTTTTATCCGATCATTTGATCGCTAATGAATTTTTGAAAAAATAATAAAATTTTCAAACAACAGAATTAATGTTTCTAATAAACTAGAAGACAGTTTTTTCTTAATTTTAATGCTGATTAAGCTTCAGGGCTTGAAAAAAATTCAACTTTAAATCCAATTTTGGATATAGCCGCAAATGTCGGGGCCGCAAATGTCGGGGCCGCAAATGTCGGGGCCGCAAATGTCGGGCCGCAAATGTCGGGGCTCCCTCTGCAGTGGGTGCACCCCAAAATTTCGCCGGGACATAATTTCGCCAAAAAGTTTTGTTTTTAGAGGAAATTAAAAAAAAAATTCTTAGAAATTTTTTTTAATGGAAATTCCAAGGAAAATTTTCGAAAAAATTAAAAAAAAATCGCTGAAAATTTTTTCTTGAAATTTTTTGTCAGCAATTTTTTTTTCTTTGCCAAGAGTTCTTATGATTGTTTAAAATGGACGGTATCGAAAAACATAAACCGAAGCGAACCTTTTTTTTTCCTAGACGGAAACCAAACATGAATTAAAAAAAAATGCCGTAAATGAGGGGGTGGGGCTGAAATAAAAACGAAACAAAGTTTCGCACACCCCTGGGCCCATCGCCATGCCCACTAAATTGCCTAATTTTTTTTTGTTGTTTACGCTGTGCCTCTCCGTCCACGCTGTAGAAGAGTTGGTGAAAAAACGATGCCGAATCGGTCTCCTTCTTCTCGCAGACCAACGTCGTCGAGGCCGCGCCACTTCCGCCCTCAGCGACGTCGCCCCGGTGGCATTGGCCATGGACGCACATTGAGCCCTCGGGCAACCAACGCGGGGGGCGCACCGGCGCGCAATGCCCGCCACGGACGCGACAACAGCGGCGACAGACATTCGCTTCTGTAACGGAAGAAAAAGGATTCAGTTCGTTTCGCTTCGCCGTTCCCACCCCTCCCGCCGAAGGATTCTTTAAAAAAAAAAAATTTTTTTTTGAAAATTTTCCAGCTATTTTTTTCAAATTTATGATGAATTCAAATGGACCAGGGACCAGTTTTTGGGCTATAACTCCGTTCATAGAAGACCGAATTGAATGATTTTGATATTAATCTATAGCGCTAAATGTTCTCTATTTGTATGAAAAATTTCGAAAAAATTTGGGTGCGTTTTACAAAAACTACGAATAAAAATGTTTGGAAACCAATTTTTGGAGTCTTTTGATTCAAACTGTTTTGAAACTTATTATTAACCACCCATTTGTTTTTTAAATTTGCAGGAAAATAAAGAAGCGTGATATCAAATTCGTTAAGTCCAAAAATGAGCCCAGGCGCCCAATTGTTCGGGGCCAAGTCGCGCCGGTCCGGGGCACCACTCCCTCCTCGAAGAATTTCTTACGAATTTTTGAAACATGGACTCAAAAAAAATTTTTTTTTGACAATATTACTAATTTAAAGGGTAAATTAAAATACAAACGGACGGACCATCCTCGCAAAGACATGGCAACATGTCGGCGGACAGCATGGCGCAGAACGAGACGCATTCGCCGGCACGACATTTGCCCTCGTCCGGGCACACGGTGCCGTCGCGCAACGCTTTTGGCTGAGGACATTTGTCACTGAGTCCGCTAAAAGAACGAATTTCATTAACAATGGAATTTTAAAAGAAAAACTTGATTTTGGCGGCTTGCGCAATAAGAAATTTTTTTTTGAAAATTGTACTGGCCAAATCCCGAAACCCGTCTTACAAGAGAACCTCGCGAACTGTCAGTCAAAAAGTGGGTATAAATTTGGTACCATTGGATAGAGCAGGGTCGACTTCTATTGTGAATTTTTAATATTAGCGGTGTGTGACGAAAAACAAAAAAGTTATGGGGCCTCAAAATCGAAATTTAGGCCAAAGGGCCCATTTCCAGCTTTATTAACGTTCTATTAATTCCCTAACCTTTAAAACTGACTGATTTTTTACTTGTTTTCACTAAAGAAAAACTATCATACCTTTTTTAGTAAAAAATGATTTTTAAATTGTTTAATTATATTTTATTTTAATTAAAGTTTATTTATTTTTATGTTGGATTCGAACCCGAGCTCCAAAAATGCGAATTTAACCAACTGAGCCACCAATTTGAAGTGAAAACACAGCCAAAATTTCAATTTTGAGGCCCCATAACTTTTTTGTTTTTCGTCACACACCGCTAATATTAAAAATTCACAATAGAAGTCGACCCTGCTCTATCCAATGGTACCAAATTTATACCCACTTTTTGACTGACAGTTCGCGAGGTTCCCTTGTTAACTCATCGTCAATTTAAAACTGCCAACCTGCACCGTGACTCGTCCTTGCACATCTCTTTGTTCTGCGCTTGGCATTGGTGACCCTTTGCCATGAAAGTGCACTGTCCCGTACAACACTCGGAATGTCTAAAAAACAAAAATTAAAAAACACCTAATTTTTTTATAAACTTCTAAAACTGAAATTCTTAATTAATAAATTCCTTTAGAGTTCTTTCCTATCAAAAAAAAACCAAATTTAAAAATTTTGTTTTTGGAAAACTTTTATTTTTAATTGTTTCAGTAAAAAAATCTAAAAATAATATTTTTAGAAAAAAAAACATTATTTTTTACTAGAAAAATATATTTAAATTTTAAAATGGAAAAATCAAACGAGCTGCTCACAAGTTGATTAACTTAATGCTAATGCCTTTCCGCCTTGCCACCTTATCATTAAAATAAAATTCCGAAAAAGGCCCCCAGTTGATGGCCAAATTAGTGCTAATGCCGTCCCCCGCCTATCCCAAACCGCTGATGGCTGACCGTGGCGAGCAAAACGCGTTCCGCTTCAGACGACAGTCAGCCGTACAACAGCGGTCAGTGCCTGTGCCGTCGGCGTTGTCGTCGCCGCCGTTACTGTCCGGTGCCGACATGCCGCCCCCAATTTGTGCGCCCCCGTCGCACTGTTCGCCCTCCTCCAAAATGCCGTTGCCGCACAACGAACGGCGCTCCTCCACCAGACAGCGGTGGGCCAACCCGTACAACACACGGTGAATGGCACGAACAGAGCATGGCGAGAACAAGTAGTGGTTGCGCTCGTAGCCCGTGTTGGCACTCTCCCACATCACGTACCGACCGTCCCGGGACCGTTGCGGCACGCACTCCTCATCGTGCAGGTCGTCATGCGAGCTGCCAAAGGCGTGGCCAAGCTCTGGAAGAACGAAGGGATTTATTTCAGTTTACGAACCCATGGATAATTGCAAATTTTTTAAGACACAAAAATCTGATTTTGTGCAGCAGGCAGCACCATTAGTAACAATTAGCCAAGGAAAATTTTGGGCCATTTTTAAGGCTTTGATTTTTTTTTAAATTTATTGAGGTGAAAAAGTGATTTTTTTTTTAATCGAATAAACATAAATAATGGAAGTTTTGAAATTTTTCGATATTCTGGGAAATTTCAGAAAATCAATTCTTCGTCAAAAAAGTGTGGAGATAGGGATTTTAAAAATTTATCTCCCAGTTTTTAACAACTTTCAATTTCATATATTTTTCGAAAACTAAAAAATTCAAAAAAAACAAACAAACAAATATTTTATGTGTAAAATTGAAATTTTGTGTTTTTCGTAAAAATTTAGCAAAATTATTTGGGAAATTTTGGTGTGATAGGTCTTTGAGGGGCTACCCGACTTTTGGGGATTTGCAACTTGGGGATCCGACATTTGGGGACCCGACTTTTGGGGATCCCGACATTTGGGGACCCGACTTTTGGGGACCCGACACTTAGGGAACCCGACATTTGGGGACCCGACTTTTGGGGACCCGACACTTAGGGAACCCGACATTTGGGGATCCCGACATTTGGGGACCCGACTTTTGGGGACCCGACACTTAGGGAACCCGACATTTGGGGATCGAACGTCTTTTGAGGATCCGACATTTGGGGACCCGACACTTAGGGAACCCGACATTTGGGGATCCCGACATTTGGGGACCCGACTTTTGGGGACCCGACACTTAGGGAACCCGACATTTGGGGACCCGACATTTGGGGACCCGACATTTGGGGACCGAAGGACATTTGAGCAAAAGGCACTTAGGGAAACCACGGACATTTGGCGACCCGACATTTAGGGACCCGACATTTGGGGATTTAAAAAAAAACAAAAAAATATATTAAAAATTTAATCTTAAGCCCAAAATCGTCTGCTTTAGCCAGAGTTAATTCCATTGTAAGAAAAATTAAATAATATTTTAAAAATTAACTCTGTTTCCGGACTCACCGCGAGGAGGTAGCAGAATTTTGAGCCCATACTAACCACAACACAATAGACAAATCACAATACACTTTTGTGTACAGTACACCCTTTTTCAACTTTTATTTAAAGTGCTTTTCCCAAGGGCCAACGAGATGTGAAAACAGAATAAATCACCATTTGGGTCGTCCCAATTCTCAAAATCATTGCGCATATGTCTGTATTGCAAAGATCTGAAATGACCAAGAATCTCATCTTCGTTTGGGTTCTCAATGGCACCAAAGCCTTCAACCAAATTTCTGATAGGCAAATCATTTTCTCGGTATGTTTTCTTCCGTTCTCGAATTCTTATCCCTTGAGTTGGGTCCAACTCATTAAAAGTTGAAAATGGGTGTACTACAGAAGAGTGTATTGTGATTTGTCTATTGTGTTGTGGTTAGTATGGGCTCAAAATTCTGCTACCTCCTCGCGGTGAGTCCGGAAACAGAGTTAATTTTTAAAATATTATTTAATTTTTCTTACAATGGAATTAACTCTGGCTAAAGCAGACGATTTTGGGCTTAAGATTAAATTTTTTAATATATTTTTTTGTTTTTTTTTTAAATCCCCAAATGTCGGGTCCCTAAATGTCGGGTCGCCAAATGTCCGTGGTTTCCCTAAGTGCCTTTTGCTCAAATGTCCTTCGGTCCCCAAATGTCGGGTCCCCAAATGTCGGGTCCCCAAATGTCGGGTTCCCTAAGTGTCGGGTCCCCAAAAGTCGGGTCCCCAAATGTCGGGATCCCCAAATGTCGGGTTCCCTAAGTGTCGGGTCCCCAAATGTCGGATCCTCAAAAGACGTTCGATCCCCAAATGTCGGGTTCCCTAAGTGTCGGGTCCCCAAAAGTCGGGTCCCCAAATGTCGGGATCCCCAAATGTCGGGTTCCCTAAGTGTCGGGTCCCCAAAAGTCGGGTCCCCAAATGTCGGGATCCCCAAAAGTCGGGTCCCCAAATGTCGGGTCCCCAAGTTGCAAATCCCCAAAAGTCGCACCACGCTTTGAGGAGGTATGAATTAGGAAAATTGGAAATTTTTTCGGCAAAAACTACAAGGATATGAGGCCCAATCCTAAAAATTTTTCCCCCATTTTTTGCCGATCCGTTTTTTTTAAATTTTTTTACTTGGAAATCAAACCGTGCGCGGCCACCAGGTCCACCACGCGGGTGATCATCAACTCCTTTCGGCGCCGTACAGAAATCAGCGCGGTGTTCCGATGGACCGTGTCATTCTCGGACAGTCGGGCGCAAATGCCACGCTCAATGAAAGTGCCGTCGCCGACCCCGCCGGTGGCACCAGTTTGGTCACCAATCTGTGGGTTAATTCTTCTTACCTAGGAAGAGACAGAAAAACAATGAATGCTAGGTGACATAAATTGTAAAAAAAAGGATACATTTTAAAAAATTGGAAATTTATTAAAAAACAACAAAAAAAAAAAATTCGATATTTTTTTGTATAGGAATTTTCGGGTTAAAAACATTTTAATATTGTAAAACAAGTAAATTTTGTGGTACATTGGTACATTCGGACTTTATTATAACACCCAACCGATTGTAAATGCAAAAAATGGAACATTTTTTGAAAATTCAAAAAATTGTGGGAAAAAAATTTTATAAAAAAATATTTATAAGGGTTTCCCCATGAAATTTTAGAAAATTTGAAGCAAAAATTCGATGCTGGAAAAATTCAGTTTGGCTATAACCTCCCCCCCCCCAAAAAAATGCCGGCTCTTTTGCCAAACAATTTGCCGCCCGCCCCCCCCCCCCCAATTTTGTGTAATTTTGTGCCACGCTCGCCGGTCCCCTCACATTGGCCAGCCCAAGCACACCGGAGGACAGCGCCTTGGCGGTGATCAACAAGCACAGGCATGTGCCGTTGGTGCCCTCCTCAAGCGAAAAAGAGGAGAGCATTTGCATTGGGTCGGCACCGTCCGGCGGTGTCCGTCCGGCATTGAAATGAAAGGGCGAATCGTAGTTGGGCCGGACCAAAATTTTGATTTCTTTGATGGTGAACCCGATGTTGACGAGGCGATGGCCGGTGATGTCCAGGCCCCAGTCGACGGACCCGAAAATGCCGTTCACGCGTTCGATCATGTTTATCTGACGGGGGGGGGGGATTTTTTTTAATCCAAAATTGGCTATAAAAAAAAAGTCCGGACTCAAATCAGGATCCAAATATAAATCCATTTTTTTAATTCAAAAAATTTCAGGCGCAAGTTGGAAATGGGAAAATTTTGAAAAATTATTAAATATCAGAGGGGGGGGGGGCTTTTTAGTTCGCAAAATATGTTTGTAAGATGATATATAGTCCGTAAAACGTTGATTTTCGAGGGTCACTGAACTCGAATCTGGCACTCTTTCAATCAATTCCGAACCCACAAATTAGCAAAACACCGAAAGTCGAAAAGAGTTAGGGATTAGGAAAATTGGCTAAAAGGGTGTCAGATTTGTGATCAGCGACCCTAGTAACCAGGAAAAAATTTTGAAAACAAGAAGGTCTCCCCCCTATTTTGGTTTTAATGATTTTTAAAATCCGCCGTTTGCAATTTGCGATTTGCGCCAAAATTTTCTTTCAAGAATTTTATTTGTCGGAAAATTTCTCAAACTTACAAGATATCGGGCCGCATTTGCATAATTTCCATTGCCAATGACACGGAAAAATTCGTAATCGGCCACCAGTTTCAGCTCACAACGATTGCGTTTTATTTCTAAAAAAAAAGGGGGGGGGGGGGGGAATGGCACTTAAAAAACGGAGAAATATAATTGGCACGGCACACCTTTTAACGACGCATTAATTGGACACCAACAAATGGAAAACAGCAAAAAGAGGATGGGCAACAACAATGATGATGATAATGATGAAGGCATGGCAAATAGTGGAAAAGGCAATTACAACAATATGTAAAACTTGAAGGAAAAAAAAAGATTAATCAAATTAACGAACGCACCGAGACTGGATCCCGCGGGATGGTAAATGTTTATCTGAGCTCCCAGACTCAAAAACACCCAAAACCACTTTTATAGGTTTTCTTATGCGCTGAAAACGATAGAACAATCAAAATTTTGGCGCGCTCTCAATTTTAAGCCGGTTTTTGAACCGGTTTAAAACTCGAAAAATTGAGGAAAAAGGAGGCCTCCTGACTCTTTAAAACGGTCAAATTCGCACAATTTTGGTATCATTCGAAAGCTCTTGACGAGCTAAGTCTATAAATCAAGGAATTAAGTCAAACCGATGCCATCGGAGCAGTGGGACAACTGAGTCCCAGTGAAAATGGACACTTCAGTACCGAAAAATAATAAACGGGAAATAACAATTTAAAGCAAAATTCGCAAAAGGGAGCATGCGAAGACGGAGCAAGTAGTGGGGCGAGACGGAGGGCGGAGGAAAAAGTCTGACGAGCGCCACAGGCGGTTGACTGCGGGGGCCCGAAGGACCCCCGCCAATCAGTCAACCGCATGCGGATCACGCGCGGACTTCTTCCGTAGCCCGTAGTCTCGCCCCACCTACTGGCCGCCGTAGTCGAGTGTGCGGCGGTTTTTTTAGCGCAATAAGCAAAAAAAAATTTTTAATTTGTAGTTGCGCCAAATTTTCATTGATTTGTACCGGTTCAAAAACCTATCATTGTCTGATGGCGTCCGTTTAACTCCATTCCCTGAATTTTAGACTAAGCTCGTCAAGAGCTTTCGAATGATACCAAAATTGTGCGAATTTGACCGTTTTAAAGGGTCAGGAGGCCTCCTTTTTCCTCAATTTTTCGAGTTTTAAACCGGTTCAAAAACCGGCTTAAAGTTGATAGCGCGCCAAAATTTTGATTATTCTATCGTTTTCAGCGCATAAGAAAACCTATAAAAGTGGTTTTGGGTGTTTTTGAGTTTGGGAGCTCAGATAAACATTTTCCCGCGGGATTACTCCCGCATTAGGTAATAGTACTCACACACTATGGGTCAAGCCCAGTGTTAGACAAAATTGCTCATAACGCCAAATAGCGTAATTGGCGTAAATTTTTGGGCGCAAATTCAAAAATTACACTGGTAAATGCCTTTTTTGCATTGTTATTTTTATCAGCCATAACTCGCTTCATTCCCAACTAAACCGAACAAATTTGGTATCTAAAAAATTTTTTGAAAAGGAGAATCTTTTTCTAAGCGAATGCTAATACAATTTTACATCTCAGAAAAAAGTTGTGGGAGTTTCAAATTTTCATTACGTTATAACTCAAGTCATAGGCAGGAGTTTTTGTCCAAAATACGAAAATTAATCATTTTTCTATTGATTCTAAATGTCCAAAGTGATTTATACCCTTATAGCCAAAATTATTAGAATTTGCGAGTTCCGTGTTTTTTCATGTGTTAGAGACATGAAAATAGTACGCCAAAGGTAGAGAAAAAGAAATGCAAAATTTTTATCACCTCCATAACTTTTTAGTTAACCCACTTTTGGCTTTCAAAAACCCTCCAATTTTGTTCGTAATTTTTTTCTCTATCGCTATGCAAAATTTAAAGAAAATCTGTTAACGGAAAAAAGTTTCTTATAGAGAAGTAAATGTTGTTTTATACATAATTAAAAACGAGAGATAGTACGCCAAAGAGAGAGATATTACAAAGAAAAAGAGAAACGACGAGATAGTACTAGGCTTTTCTCTGCACAGTGGAGTTGACCGATAGTGCTCACACCGTTTCAAAAAACGAGAGATGAACCAATAAATAGAGAGTGCAGAGAAAAAAAATCTCTCATTTTAGCGTACTATTTCTTTATCTCTGTTAGTAGAGAGAAATTGAATCCACTTCGAACAGCAAAATTGTTTTTAACAGGCAGATTGTCTTCAAATTTTGCATACCGATAGAGAAAAATATAATACATTCAGTAATAAAGCCATTTTTTTGGCTTATACATTATTTCATGAGTTATAAGAAAAACAAAATTTCGAACGTTCATATCTTTTTTCTAATGCATCAAAGTGCTTAGAATTTGCTTAGAAAAAGCTTTTTCTCATCAAGAGCTTTCAAATGATACCAAGTTTGTCTAATTTAGTAGGGAAAAACCATCAAAAATAATGTTCAAAAATAGTAATTTTTTGACAAAAATAAATAAAAATATTCATGTTGCACAACGGACTCGAACCTCCACCCTCCTCCTCCCTTTGTTTTTGGTGACTAACACATAGACCATTGAGACAAAAATTCAAATCTTTTTGGAACTGGGAGGCAAAAACTGAATGAAGTCTCCCGGACTTTTCGACAGAGGACTTTTCGACAGCAAAGGACATTTCGACAGCAAAGGACTTTTCGACAGCAAAGGACTTTTCGACAGTAAAACAAAAAAAAAATGGACTTTTCGATAGTAAAACAAAAAAAATAATGGACTTTTCGATAGTAAACATAAAAACAAATAATTCTTATCAAAATAAATTATATTGCTTGTCAATTTTTCTAAATTGCTTTTAAATTAACATACTAATATGTATTGCTAAATCAGAATTAATAGAGATACGTTTTTTACGTTTTTTTACCTTAAAAAATACAACCTTAAGAATCGACCCTTAAAATTTTCAAAAATATACTCCTAAGAAGAATGAAAAATTTTCTCAAAAATTCATCTCCAATTTTTTAAAATTATTTTCTTGGTAAAGTTTAAAAATTTATTTGTTTCAATACTGGTTAAGCTTCATTTTGTTATTTTGTAGAAAATTTTACGATTTTACACCCCTAAATTTGAAATTTGATAACTTTTTCTGTCGAAAAGTCTACTGTCGAAAAGTCCCCTCCTGAAATATATAATATTTCTGTCGAAATGTTCTTTGCTGTCGAAAAGTCCTTCTGTCGAAAAGTCCGGCGCCCATGAAGAAACGGTGTGTACTAGAGACCGGAAATTTAAAATTTGCGGATCCCGCTGCGGGATTGGAATCCAAAATTTTTTGCGGGACGGGATCCCGCGGGATTAATCCCGCATTTAAAATTTGCGGGATCCCGCGCGGGATTTAGAAAATTTTTAAAAAAATCAATTAAATTTCAAAAAATTTCCAAAAAAGAAAAAATACCTGATATTTTGGAAAATAAATTTTTAGGGGCTGGCGGGATGCATTAAAAGGGGCGACTAAGGTTTTCCGAATGGATCAGATGGTAAAAAAAGATCGGGAATCAAATCTGTTAATGGTCCATAATTTTTTTTTCAAAACCGCTTTTTTCCGGCGCAATTTTTTCAAAAAACTAGAAAAAATGGGTCCGGCGGTGAATGGGTCCGGCGGTGCCGATAGGCGCCGTCGGAAATTTTTTTATGAAAATTTTGTCAATTTCTTACACTGATTTTGTCCAAAAATGAAAAAAAGTCGTACTTTTTGACTCATTTCTACATTTCGCACTTTTTAACTCAATTTCTACAGGATTAATAAGTAAAAGCCGGTCCGGCGGTGCCGATAGGCGTCGCCGGGAAATTTTTTAGAAATTCTAGATGAAATTTGAGTTGAAAATGGATTTAATTTGATTGAATTTATTATAATTTATTCAAAAATTTTGGCATTCTGTTCTATAAATTTTCAAAAAATCAATGAAATCCCGCAGAATCCCGCACAAAAAGTCAAATTTGCGGATCCCGCTGCGGGATTGGAACTCAAAATTCTTTGCGGGACGGGATTCCGCGCGATTAATCCCGCAAATCCCGCATTTTCCAAAAATGCGGGATTGCGGACTGGGATCCCGCAAAATCCCGCGCGGGATCCCGTCCCGCGCCGGTCTCTAGTGTGTACTACCGATGGTAGTCTCCCCCTTTTTCGAAAATAAAATTTTTGAAATTTCTGAAAAATTCGAAAATTTGAATTTTCGATTTTTTTTCGAATTCGGGTTCGGGGTTCGACATAGGTCGAATTTAACGTCAGATTCGGATTCTCCTACCCTTAAAATCTCTAATACGACCTTTTCTCGAACAAAAAATTTCATTTTCGAAAAAGGGGGACTACTAGAGACCGGCGCGGGACGGGATTCCGCGCGGGATTTTGCGGGATCCAGTCCGCAATCCCGCATTTTTTGGAAAATGCGGGATTTGCGGGATTAATCCCGCGGGATCCCGTCCCGCAAAGAATTTTGGATTCCAATCCCGCAGCGGGATCCGCAAATTTGACTTTTTGTGCGGGATTATCCGAGATTTTATTGATTTTTTGAAAAATTTTATGAACAAAATGCCAAATATTTTTGAATTAATTAAATAATTAATTTAATTAAAATTAACTCTTTTCATCGCAAATTTCATCTAGAATTTCAAAAAAAATTTCCCGGCGACGCCTATCGGCACCGCCGGACCGGCTTTTACTTATTAATCCTGTAGAAATTGAGTTAAAAAGTGCGAGATTTGGTAAATTTTAGACAACTTCTGTTAACAAATAACATTAAATTTTTCAAAAAAAATTTCTCGGAGGTGCCTACCCGCACCGCCGTACCCCTCTTCTGTCGTAGTTTTTAAAAAAAATTGCGCCGCAAAAAAGCAGTTTTGAAAAGCAACAAAATAGTCAAATTTATGGGCCATTAACAAATTTGCTTCCCGATCTCTTTTTAACATCCATTCAAAAAATCTTAGTCGACCCATCAGCCCCTTTTAATGCATCCCGCCAGCCCCTAAAAATTTATTTTTCAAATTTTCAGTTTTTTTTTTATTTTGGAAATTTTTTGTAATTTTATTAAATTTTTTCGAATTTTCCATAATCCCGCAATCCCGCGCGGGATCCCGCAAATTTTAAATGCGTGATTTGCGGGATTAATCCCGCGGGATCCCGTCCCGCAAAAAATTTTGGGTCCCAATCCCGCAGCGGGATCCGCAAATTTGAAATTTCCGGTCTCTAGGGACTGCCATCGGCGGAACGGGTCAACTGCATCACGCCAACTGCGTCCCAGCCAATTGCGTCCCGCCAACTGCGTCCCGGGCCAACTGCGTCCCAGCCAACTGCGTCCATTTTTTTCAAAGGTTTGCAATAGGAGGGCAAATTTGTTTTCAATTGGTAAGAATGGTTTTAAGTTCATTTGGGTGAAGATTATTTTGTCAATTCGTCAAACTGCGATTCGGAAATATCTTTGTTTGCCTCCTCCTGTTCTGGTACATTTTCATCGACATGACATTTGTTTGTGGGAGTTGCACTGCAGATGCCAATATGATGATGATTTGGGTGTGATGGAAAGGGGTTGGCATTGATTTTTGTCACAGGGGTGGTATTGGCGAGATGTATTTGGCGTCGATTCATCCGCCGCTGCAGTTCCAATTGTTCAAGGGTGAGGCTCGGACGAAGGAGGGAACGGGCAAATGGGGAGTTTGGTTGCCGAATTTGGCACGACGGGCTTTCTATTGGCCAAGGGATGCTCGTTGAAAGTTGAATGCGGGCAGAAGAATTTTGATGAGACTACCGCGACCTGCTGGGGCTAGGTCGTTAAAAACCTCCCCATTCTATATATAGCTTTTGCTCGGCACTCCACCTCTAGCGAATGGAGAAAACCTGTGACCGTTTTTTCGACATCGTCAACGCACGAGCTCATTTTCGTCTTCTGGCTTTCTGGCACTCCAATTAGCACCAAACTTCATTTGCGCTCGATTTCTTCCGCGGTCGGTTCGTTCTTCGGATGCGATGTTACTTGACTGTTGTTTTTGTTGTTTGAATGCGTTGACGAGAATTTGGAATTGTTTCGAGAGCCAGTCATTAGCAGGAAGAAGTTGTTTTTGGTCCGGTTGGATTGTGGGAGTGAGCCTGGCAATGGCGTCAAAAATTTTGCGTGGCGTCCACCTGCAGTTCAATGGGGTCGGTGAATTTGGCTGCTCCAAAATTGACCATGGGAGAGGCAATGCCGGCCTCAAAGCGCGTTCTCTTAGTCGCCATATTTTAGTAGGAATTTGAATTTTGACCTTATAGGCTTCATTGGACAATTACTTGTCGAATAAAAGTGATGATTATTTATAATTCAATAAATTGCCAATACAATTATTTACTATAATTATGCACAATTAAAGTGATCACGCATTTCCAATTCATTAATTCACTATAACTCTGTCAAATTAAAGTGATCACGTCATTGCCAATTCAATAATTCACTATAAGTTTGCCAAACATAAGTGATCACTGAATTGCCTATTCATTAATTCACTATAACTCTGTCAAATTAAAGTGATCACTCAATTGCCAATTCATTAATTCACTATAACTCTGTCAAATTAAAGTGATCATTCAATTGCCAATTCAATAATTCACTATAATTCTGTCAAATGAAAGTGATCATTCAATTGCCAATTCATTAATTCACTATAACTCTGTCAAATTAAAGTGATCACGTCATTGCCAATTCAATAATTCACTAAAACCCCATAAAAAGGATCTCCTCAGATGGTAAAGCAACAGTCTCTAAATTTATTCATCTAAAATCCCTTTCCTTTCTTTCTAATTGCCATTAAATTTCTCCAAAATGAGTCATTTTGCATTTTCACTGCTCCCCATTGGCATTTCAGCTGGGCTAATGATAATGTTCATGCTCATGATACCATCATTCACTGGTGGCATGAATATTGCAGTTAAATCTGGCAAAAACATCCGCAAGGCGTTAAATTGGCAAACAAAAATAAGAGCTAGTAGTTCTAATCCAAATAAGCACCCAAAAATCAGTGTTAGTTTGAAAAGCGGGCAAACTGTGGAAGCTTTAAAGCAAGCGATCAAAAATGAGATTGGCATTCCACCCGAACGACAACAATTAATCATTATCAAACACAACAGTTCAGCTGCTGGCGCTGTGCTTAAGAATAGGGACACACTGAAACATAGTGACCTTGAAAAAGCGGAAGTTTTCTTGGCCTTTGGTGAATTGGAAATTCGCGAGCACTATGGAACGGAAACATTCGCCAGGGGCCTATTTCAATTCCCGTCGTATCTCCGATATGATGTCATATCTCCGATACGACATCGCATCGTATAATTCTGTTTCAATAAAAAACATGCGATGTCGCACATTTCTGTTTCAATTCATCGTCCCGATGTCGTATATACGATCATCGTAACATCGTGGAAAAAACGTCGGATGTCGTATATTTTGTTTCAATTTACAACCGACCATCGTATATCCGACATCGTATATACGACGAAACTAAGGGAAGAAATCGTGTAAATTCATCCGTGGTGCAACCCATGTATCTGGTCCCGTCATGTAAAATTAAAAAATTCACAAAAAATTTAAATTCTAAATATAAATTATAAAATAAATTTTGTTTTATAGAATGAAGTCTCCTCTTTCTAATGATATGTAATTCAAATGATAATTAATTATCTGAATGATTATTACCGTGTTTTTCTAGAGAATTTCTTCAGAGCTTAAAGGTTTTCACAAAACTTTTCAAAAAATCTTTAAAATTATCAATAATTTTATTAAAAAATTTGGTCAATTGGTCTAAATTATGACACATTTATATTTTAATTGTGTCAACCTGAAATTTTGATACTGATCAAAAAGTCACTTACATCAATTTTGTAAATTATGTCATAAATTTTGTAGACCATTATTTCGAATTGCTATTTTACAAAAGTTAATTTTGTTCCTATTTTGCATGTTTATGTAAATTTTTAGAACTCAAATTTTAGGGTGGCTTTATATATTGGACAGCTATAGTGTATTCTTTATTAAACTTTAAAATAATATTTATTGATATTTAATAATAATAATTTCAATTTCAATTTAATTAATTTTATATTATTACACAATTTGGTTTTCATTTTCATGATGTCGGATACGCGATTTTGACATCACATCATGCAAATTGAATTGAAACAGAATTACATAATATTCACGATTTTTCATCGTATTTACGATTTTTCTCGCATCTTATAAAAGATGATCGTAAAACCGATGAGACGTCGTGAAATGATGGGAATTGAAACAAAATTTTACACGATACGACGTCTTATCTGAGATACGACGGGAATTGAAATAGGCCCCAGTAGGGTGGACAAAACCGATACTGTAGCAACTTTGAAGGAAGCGATCAAAGAAAGGTTTGGAATTTCGACCGAGAAACAAACACTGAGACTCAACACACATTTGGTCTTGCGCTTGAGGACACCAAAACAATGGACTTTTATGAAATTAAAGACGGCAAAACGATTCTTTTGTCGTTGGATGAATTTCAAATTAAAGTGAAGTATGGTTGGGAAACTAATCTAGTTCAAGTGAAAGACACGGATACTGTGGAAACATTGAAGAAAAGGATCGAAAACATTGAACTATTTGGGAACTTTCCGCACCAACATCAACTATTCATAAGATGGAATGGGGATATTGTGTTGGAGAAGGATAATGAAACAATGAAAGAATCGCATTAGAAAAGGCGAAACTTGTTGTGTCGTGGAAGAAATTTGAAATTTTATTGGAATTTGAGGACAAAAACGAGAACGGATTGAGGTAGAGTTGTCAGAAAAAAATTACAAAGGCTTTACAAAAAAATATTAAAAAATCAAAAATCACACGCTTAATTTAGCAAAAAGGGAACTTCGAAATCCAATGATAGATTAATAACTCGATTTGGTTGCTTTAGTCTTCTAAACAAATAAAGAAATGTTGAAAATGCTCAATAAATGGCAATAAATTTGTTTCCTGGGTTTATTTTTCAATTTTTTATGTTTTTATAAGTCGCCCTAAAGCAAAAACTTTTCGGTGAAAATGCTGGTTTTGGACGTATCTCGCCATAATTAAGCCGCAAAGGATATGTAAAAACATAATACGGTCTCAATATATTTCATATTTATTTATTTCTCAACCCTGGTTAAGGTGCAATACGACCTCTCAATACAAGGTTTAAAAGAGAAAATTAAAGAAAAGTTTGGCATTACGCCCGAAAGACAAAAATTGACTCATTTGTATAAAAAAGACGATGTTTCCGATAGAATAGAATTTCATTTTGGTGACTATCCAACAATGTACTTCTATGACCTTGTAAAAGGCGATACCATTTTTGTGTCGGAAGTGTTTGAAATTTCCGTATATTACCAATTCAGCATTCCTTATAGTGTAAGTAGTTTTTGCAACAAAGTTGAGGTGAATGCCGGGGACACTGTGAAAATTGTGAAGGAAAAAATCAAGGCAATGATCGAAGAAAAACATTTCAATGGAAAATTAGTGGAAATTGAGCTGAGAAAGAAAGATAAATATGGTGAAGTTTTGGACAATGACAAGGAAACAATTGAGGAAAGTGGCATTAAAGAAGAAGGAGATGAAATTTATGTGAAGTGTGCTTTCCCTCAGAAATTGGCTAAAATATAAGAAAACTTCGACCTGAAGATGTTATGACGAACAACTTTTTTCGTTGCTTAACGATCATCCATTATTCTTTAGACAAATGTCCCCCCATTTTGGCTATCTCTTTCCTCAAATGGTTCACTTTTATGGTAAACAATTCGAAAATTTTCTCAAAAATTCAACTCCCAAAATTTATTTATTATTTTGTTGACAAGAATTTTTGGCTTTAAAAAATTATTTACCGTTTATTCTTAATTATCACCCCGGGGCGTATTATTTTTCAATCTCCTCAGAAAGGGGGGGGGGGGGTTAATTAGATACGGGGGGAAAACGGAGATGGTGGATTTTTTTCAACAGATTTATTTAGTGCTAATTTTAAATTTTTTGAGATTTTTTAAACATGTCGCAAAAAAATATCATCGCTTAAAAAATATTAATTGGGAGAAGAAAAATCCGCAATTTCTGCATTAAAAATTTATTTTATTTTATATTTTTATCTCGTTTTTGAAGAAAGTTTCAAAAATAAAACTCATTTTGGGATTCCGTAACAAAGAAGAATTGCAAATTGCAAATAGTTTTCGAGTGGAAAATTTTTTTTCATCAAAATCTTCCAAAAATATGTCTTTAGGATTATTTTAGGTCGCTGCTGATCCCGAATATGCAATCAGTTTTCACTTATTAAACCAGTGCCCTACGGGCACTGAAAGTAACTGATTTAAATTTATTTTTTAAAATTGAAATAGCTTCGCTATTTAACACTGTCTCTAGAGGGCGCTACGCGCCAAAACCCTTTATTAGAGATCGACATTTTGAAAAAAGCCTGGACCTGGACCTGGATTCCATGTTGGACCTGGACCTTGATTTCATGGACAAAAATCCAGGAAAATCCAGGTCCAGCAAAAATCCAGGCTCCTCGAGACCTGGATCCAGGCCTGGACCTGGATTTTTTGAAATTTATTTTAAAAATCAAAAAATGTTTGAAAAAATTAATTATTTGCTTAGAAGCATCTAAAAATATCTAATTAATAATAATAATGTGTTTTTAAATTTATTTAATCTGTTTTTGAAAACTTGAAAAAACATCGGTCACTTGAAAAAATAAATTCTAAAATTTTGTCCAGGAAAATCCAGGTTTTTCCTGTTTTGCCTGGACCTGGACCTGGATTTTTTCATATTTGACCTGGACCTTGATTTCCTGGACAAAAATCCAGGAAAATCCAGGCCCAGTAAAAATCCAGGTTGCCGAAAAATGGCCTGGACCTGGACCTGGATCCAGGAAAAATCCAGGCCTGGATCCAGGTCAAGGTCGATCTCTACCCTTTATAAGAGGGCAATTGGATTTTTTGGCATGGAATTCAATTATTTCATTAAACTCTAACTTTTAATATGACTACTTAAAAACTCTTCCCTTTCTCTTCCACTTTCTATTCCTCTTTTTTTCCTCACTCTTTCTCTTCCTATTTCACTTCCTTTTTCTGTTCCTATTTCCCATTTCCTTTCTGTTCCTCTGTCCTTTTCCTGTTCCTCTTCCTCTTTCCCTTTCGCTTTCTGTTCCTCTTCCTCTTTCTGTTCCTCTTCCTCTTTTCCTTCCTCTTTCTCTTTCCCTTTGTTGCTCTTTCTGTTCCTCTGTCCTTTTCCTGTTCCTCTTCATCTTTCCCTTTCGCTTTCTGTTCCTCTTCCTCTTTCTGTTCCTCTTCCTTTTCCCTTCCTCTTTCTGTTCCTTTTCCTCGTTCTGTTCCTCTTTCTTTTCCTCTTCCTCTTTTTTTCCTCTTTCTGTTTCACTTTCTATTCCTCTTTTTTCCTTCCTCTTTCCCTTTGTTGCTTTTTAAATTGGTGAAGCGGATCGCTTCGGGACGCTTTGCGTCCATTGGTTCGGGGGTGGGTGAAAGCGGAGGGAGAGGGAGAGGGGCTGCCCAGACTACCCAATAAACCCCCAAAATGGACGGGTTTTTATTCTTTATTTGTCGCAAGCCACCGAAATGAACAATTTGTGGGGCTTAAATACGATCACATTTGGGTTGGGCCTATATACAAAACATAGAAACCAATTAATTAGAGAAATGGGCTGATCAAATGGGCTGTCTTTTTCTCTTCCTTTTCTTCTTTCTTCGCTGTGACTTCTCTTCCTTTGCGGCAGAACATTCACATGCATTGCTTGATGTTGTCTCCCTTCACGTGCACTTTTTGTCCCCATCGGACCATGTTCGGGCGGGGAGGGCCGGTTTCTGCTGTCGGGTTGGCTGTGTCAGCTGTTTTTCATCGCAGCTTCCTGCTCATTCATGTGCGCCGCTTGGTCGATTGAGCTGTTATTCTCTCTCCAAATTGTCTCTTTTTTGCCCATTTTTCATCGTTTCGTCGCCCACTTTCCAATCATTAACTGTCCGTTCCACGGACAGTCGCGGCTGAATTCCAGTCGCGACATTGGGGGCATTTGTATAACGAATTAATGATGATCGTTAACAACGGAAAAAAAAATGTTCGTCATAACTAGGGCGTAGAATTATATGGAAATCCATATTTTTCCTGGACTGTGGGAGGCCTGAAACGCAAGAAAAACATGTTTTTAACTTGGTTTGAAGCTTCTAGGATGGATTTCTATATCCATATTTTCATATTTTTCCATATTTCTCGATTTATGTCCATATCTGTCCATATTTGGTATTTAAGTCCATATTTTATGTCCATATTTTGGCATTTTTCAAAAAAACCTCTATTAGAACGGCCCCCATCAGGTAAATTGGCATTTTTTACCCCTAAGGACCGGAAAAATGTCAGAAAAGACATTTTTAGCAAAATTTTGTCGAAAATATTGATTAAATTTAAATTTTCTTAAAAATTGGTTAATTTATATTAAATAAGCAAAAAAGCGAAAATTTCGCTTTTCAGGTTGATTTTTCGCTAAAATGAGTAAATTTTAAGCTGTATCGTGTTTTTTCTTTTAAAATGATTTTTTATACCATATTTAATCATTTTTAAAAGTTTTACTTTATATTTGCGAATTTGAAAAAATTTTGAGAAATTATACCCTCAATTTGGAAAATTTATGTCCATATTTTTGCCATTTTATGTCCATATTTCGCGATTTTATGGCCATATTTTGCGATTTTATATCCATATAATTCCCAGCCCTAAAAATCACATTTTTAAGCCTTAATTTTTATGTAAGAAAAATTGGTTAAATTTTTTACACTGGGAATGAATGCGGATCCCGCTGCAGGATTGGAACTCAAGATTTTTGCGGTGCGGGACCCCACGGGATTAATCCCGAAAAGGCGGGACCGGATTCCCGCTTTTATCCCGTCGATTTTAACGGGAACCCATTTTCATTTTTTTAATATTTTACTTTAATAATTTTTCAAGTGAAAATATTATAATTTAAAATTTCAAAAAATGTATGTCTACTAAATGAAATATTTGTAAGAAATTATGAAAGAATTTTTTATTCTGATGAAGGATAGAACCCAAGCAAAGTAAGAAGAAATACAGAAGGGTTAACCACTAGGCCACCAAATTTATGGATCCCGCTGCGGGATTGGAACCTAACGGGACGGGATCCGCGGGATTACTCCCGAAAAATCCCGCAATTTCCAAAAATGCTGGTTGCCGATTGGGATAACCGCAAAATCCCGCGCCGGGCTCTATCATTATAACGAAACACAAACATGGTGCATAAGCTGTACATATTTGCAAATATTTTAATATTATTACTATTGCCCTTTTTATTACTTTTATTGATCAATTCAATTTAAGCATATTCATATTTTTGCATTGAATTTTTGATTGTAATTAATCCCTCAATTTCCATCCAATAGTTGACAATAATTCTGCCAAATTAAGTGGTCATTTAAAATGTATGAGTAGAATTATGCCCAATGAGTAGAATTCTCCCCCAATGAGTAGAATTCTGCCCAATGAGTAGAATTATGCCCAATGAGTAGAATTCTGCCCCATAAAAGCGATCTACTGCAGATGGTAATGCACAGTCCTCACATTTATTCATTTATCCTAATTCCCCATTCCTTTTTTTCTATTGGCACCAAATTCCCCTCCAAAATGAGTCATTTTGGCTTTTCACTGCTCCCGATTTGCCTTTCAGCTGGGCTAACCATAATGCTCATGCTCATGATACCATCATCAACTGATGGCATGGAAATTACAGTTAAATCAAGCAAAATTATCCCCAAGGCGTCAAATTTTCTAACCAAATTGATAATGAGAGCTAGTAGTGCTAGCCAAAATGAGGGCACAACAATCAGTGTTGATTTGAAAAGCGAGCAAACTGTTGCAGATTTAAAGCAGGCGATCAAAAAAGAGACTGGCATTCCACCCGAACAACAACTCATCAGACACAACAGTCCATCTGGTGATGTGCTTGAGGACGGGGAAACACTGGAAAATGGTGGCCTTGAAAAAGCGGAAGTTTTCTTGTCATTTGGTGAATTTGAAATTCGCGTGCACAATGGGACAGAAATGTTCGTCAGTAGGGTGGACAAAACCGACACTGTAGCAACCTTGAAGGAAGCGATCAAAGAAAGGCTTGGCATTCCGACCGAGAAACAAATATTGAGGAGAAGTAACCGCCGAAAATATGATAATATACTTGAGGACCGTGAAACAATGGACCGTTATCAGCAGATCTTAGATGGTAAAGAAACCGTTTACTTGTTCATCATTTTCACACTTAATGTGGAGACCGATGCACCATGGATAATCATGGAAACGAAGGACAAGATTAAGAACAATGCGTTCACCGTTGAGGTGGAGGGCACGGACAGTGTGTTAAGATTGAAGCAGAAAATCGGAAACTCTATTGGGAGATACTTTTCACACGATCTACAAACATTGAGACAAACTGATGGTCTTGCGCTTAAGGATCACCAAACAATGGACTTTTATAAGATTAAAGAGGGACAAACCATTCTTTTGACGTTTCATGAATTTGAAATTGACATAAAGTATGGCATGAAAAGGTTTTCCGTTAATGTGAAACAGTCTGACACCGTGGAAACATTGAAAAAGAGGATCGAAAACATTAAAGAATTTGGAAACATTCCGCATGAAAAGCAAGCATTGATAACATGGCAGAGGTATATTGCAGGGCTTCGATATCTGAGGATTTTTCCTCATTTTGTGGTCTTTTAGAGGGTCAATGAGGATCTTTTTGGAAAATGAGGATTTGCGGATTTTTGTGGTCTTTTGAGAAATTTGAGGATTTTTGTGGTCTTTTGAGAATTTGAGGATTTTTGTGGTCTTTTGATAAAAAAGTGACAAAAACGCAAACGCATGATTTTTTGAAAAATTAGGTATATTTGGCAGTGTTCGACGAACTTTTTCTTCAAATCTTAAAAATTTTGTTCAAAAAATCCTCATTTTGCAATAAATTTTAATTAATTTCCTTTAGATAATTTTATACAAAAAAATAAATGTCATCGAAAAGAAAATTTCTTCTTTCTTACGAAAAAGAATTTAATTGAGTAATTAAGCGGGCCAAAAATGATGATGATTTTCATTGAAATCGCACTCAAAATTTCAAATTTTTCCGGCAGCGCCTATCGGCACTGCCGGACCCCTCCTCCCAAAGTTTCCAAAAAGTTATTTGAAAACCCACGCCACAAAAAAGTTTCAAACGAAAAATATGACTCTTAATTGACTTTGTTTGCATTTTTTATGCTTTTAAAAAATGAGGATTTTTGAGGTATTTTAGTGGCAAATGAGTATTTTTATGGCTGAAAGGAGGATTTTCAAAATTTTTAGATCGGAGCCCTGGTATATTGTGTTGGAGAACGATAGTGAACCATTGAATGATTATAGTGTTGGAAAAGACACAACTGTTATTGTGTCGTGGAAGGAATTTGAAATTTTAGTGGATTGTAAAGAAAAACAAGAACCGGTCAAGGTCAGAGTTGACAGACAATAGTTTCCAAAGGCTTTATTTTAAAAAAATATTTAAAAAATCAAAAATCATACGCGTGCCTAATTTAGCAAGAAATGACTAATTTATAGGGCTGCCAATTTTCACTTGTTTTTTCATGGTTTCTCCATTAGGAAAAACCCTTTGTTTTTTGTGTTTGCGAGGAAAAGTTGGGAGTTTTATTTATGTTTCCGGATTTTTCTACATGCTACATTTGTAATACATTTTTTCGATATATTTTAGACTTTTTCGAAATTTTTCATTTTTTGCATTTTTAAGGTTCTTTTAAAGAAATTTCTGTTAAGGTCCAAAAAATCCCTCTTTCGCAATTATTTCGTACATATTTTAATATTTTATATTTTTGAATTTATGGAAATTTCTTGTTAAAAACTCAAAAAAATTTAAAAAGGTACCTTATTAGCAAGAAATGACTAATTTATACGGATACCAATTTTCAAATGGTTTTTCCTGGTTTCTCCTTAAGGAAATTTTTGCCATTTTTGAGGATCTTTTAAAGAAATTACAGTTAATTGCCCAAAAATCATAAATTTCACAATTTTATCGATTATATATTTTATTATTTTAAATATTTTGAGAATTTTTGAGTTTATCAGTTTTCTTGTTAAAAATTCATAAAATTGTAAAAATATACCACAATAACTGATTTTTTTCAAAAAAGTAGTAAATTTTTTTTAAACCTAAAACGTGATTCTAACAATAAGCCTATTTGGGTTATTTTTATGGCATTTTGCGCCTATTTAACAAAAACAAAATTTAATTTACATATTCTAATAGATATGTTTTGGGAGTTTTTGTACATTTATATTTCTTATTCTCAACCCTGGTTAAGGTGCAATACGACCTCTCATTGAAAGGCTTGAAGGAGAAAATTGGAGAAAAGTTTGGCATTACGCCTGAAAGACAAAAATTGGCTCATTTGTGTAATGACGATGTTAGAACAGGATTTAGTTTTGGTGACGATGAAACAATGTACTTCTATAACATTGTAAAAGGCGATATCATTTTCGTGTCGGATGTATTTAAAATTTCCGTACATTACAATCTCTACAGTCCTTATAGTGTATGTGGAGTTGAAGTTAATGCCGGGGACACTGTGAAAATTGTGAAGGAAAAAATCAAGGCAATGATCGAAGAAGAACAGATTATTTTAAGAATAAAAATAGTGGAAATGGAGCTGAGAAAGAAAGACGAATTTGGTGAAGTTTTGGACAATGACAACGAAACAATTGAGGAAATGGCATTAAAGAAGAAGGAGATCAAGTTTATGCGAAGTGTACTTTCCGTCCGAAATTGGCTTAAGTATAAGAAAACTCGATCTAAAGATGGTATGGATACAACCCATAAAGCGGAATTTTCGCTTATTTGCGTATTTTTGACATAAATTTATCATTTTTTAAGAAAATTTAAATTATTCAATATTTTTCAAGCAAAATTTGCTAAAGAATGATTTTTTATGAAAATTTTTCGGTCTTTGGGGCCAAAAAGGCCAATTTAGCTACTGAGGGCCGTTCTAATAAAGGTTTTTGGAAATTCCAAAATATGGACATAAAATATGGGCTTAAATACCAAATATGGACAAATATGAAATATGGATATAAATCGCGAAATATGGAAAAAATGAGAAATATGGAAAAACATGAGAAATATGGATATATAAATCCACTCTAGAAGCTTCTAATCAAGCTAAAAACATGTTTTTCTTGCATTTCAGGTCTCCCACAGTCCAGGAAAAAATATGGATTTCCATATAATTCTACGCCCTAGTTATGACGAACATTTTTTTTCGTTGTTAACGATCATCATTAATTCGTTATACAAATGTCCCCCATTTTTGGCAATCTCTCTTTCCTCTAATGTTTCGCTTTTATTTTCTCAAATATTCAACTCATAACAATTATTTATTATTTTGTTGACAAGAATTTTCATTACACCCCCCCCCTAAATTTGAGGGTTTTTAGTGCCTGTTTTCATTTTTTTAGTGCCTATTTTGGCAGTTTTTAGAGCCTAAAAATATAAGCCCTACTCATGCTATGTTATCAATTTTTTAATTATAAACATGTTAAAATTCAATTAAATTTATGGTTAAATACACATTTTTCTAAAAATTTTGTTTTTTTTTCGAACAAAAAAACCCTAAATTTAGGCCTAGGCCTAAGCAATTTAGCTTGAGATTTCCATTTTTCTTTAATTTAGTTGATTTTTTAATTTTAGTCCATTTTAAATTGACTTTAAAATATTTAAAAATTAAAATAATCTGGTTAATGATTTTATTTTTATTCAGATTTAAAAAACTCTTAGAAGAATGCGTATTTAAGCACCAATTTAATTAAATTTAGCATATTTATAATTTAAAAATTGATAAAATATCATAGGAAAAATCAGGTTTATGATTTTTGTTTAGAATCGACATAGCATCTATTAACACAAGTGTTCTTTTTTTTACCCCGGCTGATTCTAAGCACCTGACAGTTAAGCTCATAAGCCTGTCCCCCTATTTATTTTTTGGAAATATTCCATTTATATACCTAAAAATTACTTTTTTTTTTTGTTTTATATTATTCACTGTCGGATTGTCTTCATTGTCGGATTGTCCAACTATCGGATTGTCCACTGTCGAATTGTCCAGTCACGTCCCCCACTATGCCAAATGTTCGTTTTTTGTCAGTATTTGCATGGTGCAATGTATGTCATTATTATGGTTAAAAGTTTATGCACAAAAAATGCCAAATATGCGCATAAAAATGCACTAAAAATCCCCCAAATATGCCCTAAAAACCCGAAAAATGCTCAAACATGCACTAAAATATTCGTAAAAACTGCCAAAAAGGCCTTTCTAAGTCTGAAATGGAAGAATCCGAAAAATTTTCCCAATCATTTTAGTCTTTTAGATCAAACATCTCCAACAGTTCAGCAGGTGTCCACCGTTTTTGGCAATTTTCTGTCTTTTCTTCGGTGTTACTCAAAAACCAAAAAAACAAAAAAACAAGTTTATTTACCTATAAATTTTGCTCAAAAGCAATCAAATTTTTAGATTTTAATTTATTTCCGCTAGCTCTTGGTGTTTACTATTACTCTGCAAAATGAAAAAATTTCGTCAAGTTTCAAAAAAGTTATGACTAATGATATTCGAAAAACCTTTTTTTTTTAGTTTTTCAGGCTAATAGGGAACACCTAGAACGAAAATATCAAGAAAAAAATTGACTAAGCTTGAGCAATTTTATGAAGAATTTTTAGCCAAAAATTTTCCATTTAGTAACGATTCACAACACCTTTTCTTCCAATGGTTCGCTTTTCCTGTTGAAATTTTTCACTATATCAATTCATTGTTTTTCCTTTTTTGTTTTTTTTTCGAACAAAAAAACCAATAATTTAGGCCTAGGCCTAAGCAATTTAGCTTGAGTTTGAAGCTGATATATTTCCATATAAATATTTCCATTTTTCTTTAATTTAGTTTTTTTTTTTAATTTTTCAGATTAATAGGGAACACCTAGAACTAACTAAAATATCAAGAAAAAAAAATTTGATTATGCTTGAGCAATTTTACGAAGAATTTTTTGCCAAAAATTTTTATTTATTAACGATTCACAACACCTTTTCTTCCAATGGTTCGCTTTTACTGTCATTTCTCACTCTGTCAATTCATTGTTTTCCTTTTTCAATGAAATTTATTTTATTCTTTTGCATAAAAGCTCTCACCAATGTGTTAATTTTGGGTTTTCTAATTGCGAAATTTGAATAATTGACTCGTGTTCGAATTTAGGCCTTAATTTTTATGTAAGAAAAAACTGGGAATGAATGCGGATCCCGCTGCAGGATTGGAACTCAAGATTTTTGCGGTGCCGGACCCCACGGGATTAATCCCGAAAAAGCGGGACCGGATTCCCGCTTTTATCCCGTCGATTTTAACGGGAATACCGTCGGGAACGGGAAATTTTTTACAAAAAATTTTCTTTTTTTTAATATTTTTACTTTAATAATTTTTCAAATGAAAATATTATAATTTAACATTTCAAAAAATGTATGTCTACTAAATGAAATATTTGTAGAAATTATGAAAGAATTTTTTATTCTGATGAAGGATAGAACCCAAGCAAAGTAAGAAGAAATACAGAAGGGTTAACCACTAGGCCACCAAATTTATGGATCCCGCTGCGGGATTGGAACCTAACGGGACGGGATCCCGCGTGATCGTGCTTGCGCGTTTTATAAAAACCGCCACCCAGTCGCGTTTTATAAAACCGCCAGTCGCGTTTTATAAATCCGCCAATGGGTTTGAAAACAAAAATGGGTAACACAAATAAATTCATAACTTTGCTTAAATTCACTCAAATTAATATATAATGGTACCATTCAATAGCTCTAGGTGTTCTCTATCAGAATATAATTTTCTAAAATTTTTTACTTAAATATAAAAAAAGTTTGTCTTAAAATTTCAAAGAAATTTTAAATCAGAATTTTTTGCCCAGAACATTTTTGAAATTCAATGAAATTTTCTGAAATTTTAGAGGTAATAGAGAATTCTTAGGGCTATCAAATATATAAATCAGTTTTGCGATAATTGCATTTTAAACACTTATAAATTTTAAATGATTGCAAATATATATGCATAACACTTGCAAAAAATATAGCATGTTCAATGCTTTATAACTTTTTTTATATTTAAGTAAAAAATTTTAGAAAATTATATTCTGATAGAGAGCACCTAGAGCTATTGAATGGTACCATTATATATTAATTTGAGTGAATTTAAGCAAAGTTATGAATTTATTTGTGTTACCCATTTTTGTTTTCAAACCCATTGGCGGATTTATAAAACGCGACTGGCGGTTTTATAAAACGCGACTGGGTGGCGGTTTTTATAAAACGCGCAAGCACCCCGCGTGATTACTCCCGAAAAATCCCGCAATTTCCAAAAATGCTGATTGCCTACTGGGATTCCGCAAAATCCCGCGCCGGGCTCTACCATTATAACGAAACACAAACATGGTGCATAAGCTGTACATATTTGCAAATATTTTAATATTATTACTATTGCCCTTTTTATTACTTTTATTGATCAATTCAATTTAAGCATATTCATATTTTTGTATTGAATCTTTGATTGTAATTAATCCCTCAATTTCCATCCAATAGTTGACAATAATTCTGCCAAATTAAGTGGTCATTTAAAATGTATGAGTAGAATTCTGCCCCAATGAGTAGAATTCTGCCCCATAAAAGCGATCTCCTGCAGATAGTAATGCACAGTCCTCACATTTATTCATTTATCCTAATTCCCCATTCCTTTTTTTCTATTGGCACCAAATTCCCCTCCAAAATGAATCATTTTGGCGTTTCACTGCTCCCGATTTGCATTTCAGCTGGGCTAATCATAATGCTCATGCTCATGATACCATCATCAACTGATGGCATGGAAATTACAGTTAAATCAAGCAAAATTATCCCCAAGGCGTCAAATTTTCTAACCAAATTGATAATGATAGCCAGTAGGGTTAGCAAAAATGAGGCACAACAATCATTGTTGATTTGAAAAGCGAGCAAACTGTTGCAGATTTAAAGCAGGCGATCAAAAAAGAAACTGACATTCCGCCCGAACAACAACTCATCAGACACAGCAAACATTCCGCATGAAAAACCAATATTAAAAATACCATATGGTCGTGTGTTAGAAGATAACAAATCATTGAAGCAGTGTTATGTTAAAGAAGGCAAAAATGTTACTGTGTCGTGGAAGGAATTTGAAATTTTAGTGCAATTCAAAGAAAAACAAGAACAGATCAAGGTCAGAGTTGACAGACAAAAAAATTCCATAACTTTATAAAAAAAATATTAAAAAATCAAAAATTAAATGTCTAATTTAGCAAAAAAAAAAAGGACTAATTTATAGGAGGCGAATTTTCACATAAAACTTGATTCTAAGCCTATTTGGGTTATTTTTATGGCATTTTGCGCCCTATTTCACCAAAACAAAATTTTATTTACATATTTTGATAGATATTATTGGGAGTTTTTGTACATTTATATCCTTATTTCTCAATCTGGTTAAGGTGCAATACAACCTCTTAGTGGGAGCTTTGAAGGAGAAAATTAAAGAAAGGTTTGGCATTACGCCTAAAAGACAAAAATTGACTCGCTGGTATAAAGAAACTTTTTCTTATGAAGAATTCGGTATGGGTGATCAATCAATTATCAACTATGACATTGTAAAAGGCGATACCATTTTCGTGTCAGATGTGTTTAAAATCTCCGTATCGTATGAATTAGAAGGTCATTATAATAAATATATAAGTGATTCTGACAAAGTTGAGGTGAATGCCGGGGACACTGTGAAAGATGTGAAGGAAAAAATGAAGGAAATGATCGAAGAAAATTTGGGACGTAACAATAGAAAAGTAACAGAAATAGAGCTGAAAAACCAAGATGGTGAAGTCTTGGACAATGACAACAAAACAATTGAGGAATGTGGCATTAAAGAAAAAGGAGATGAAGTTTTTGTGAAGTGCTTTTTGGGTAAATATCGGTCATATGGCCCGGAGCCGAAAATGGCCAAAATTTATACCAATCGATAGCTCTAGGTCTGAAATAGAAGAATCCGAAATATTTCCCCGATCATTTTAGTCCTTTTGATCAAACACCCAACAAACAGTTCAGCAGGTGTCCCCCATTTTTGGCTATCTTCTGTCTTTTCTTCAGTATTACTCAGAAAACCATCAAAAAAATTTTTATTTTGCAGGATAATAGAGAAAACTTAGAGCTAACAAATAATATTAAGAAATCAAAATTTGAATACGCACGAGTAATTTATGAAGAATTCTTTGCCAAAAATTTTCCATTTAATGGCTTTCTGAGTAACGACTCATTGTCAGCACCTTATGGTTCGCTTTTACTGTCATTTCTCACTCTGTCAATTCATTGTTTTTCCTTTTTCAATGAAATTTATTTTATTCTTTTGCATAAAAGCTCTCACCAATGTGTTAATTTTGGGTTTTCTAATTGCGAAATTCGAATAAGGGATTCAAAATCGGAAGAAACGTATATATTTTAAAATCCCTAAATGGCCAATTTTCAGTGAAAATCTGTTTAAAATGGTCAAAATTTCTAATTTGTGAAACAATGGGAAAATATCGCATTGAACAAGGCGAAACTGTTACTGTGTCGTGGAAGGAATTTGAAATCTCAGTGAAATATGACGAAGAAGAAGAACCGATGAATGTTGAGGTCAGAATTTTCAAATAAAAACATTTCAAATGCCTTAGTTTAGAAAAAATATTCTGAAATTCCAAAATTCAGAAGGGTGTCCAATCAATTTTGAGTGTTTCCAGAAAAAATAAATAAAATTTCTGACAACCCACACATATATATATATATATGTGTATCTCAAAGGCTTAATTTTGAGAGTTAGCCTTACATCCCCCCAAAAACCACAAAATGAGTCTAAATAAATCCGCATTTTTCTCAACCCTGCTGGTTAAGGTGGAATACAACGAATAGTGAAAGATTAAAAGAAGAAAATTGAAGTAAAGTTTGGCATTCTGCCCGAAAAGCAAAAATTGACGGGGCCAGGACGTTTTCGCGTGGCCGTTTTCGCGTGGCCGTTTTCGCGTGGCCATTTTCGCGTGGCCGTTTTCGCGTGAGGGTCGTTTTCGCGTGGCCGTTTTCGCGTGGGGACGTTTTCGCGTGGCCGTTTTCGCGTGGTTGCATAACTCACATTATATTTTACCAAAATTTGTTTCGCTCTTTTTCTAACGAGTTTTTATTTTATAATTAAGTGAGTTTATAAACTAAATTAAGGCTATTTCAATTATATAATATGGACCAGCAGCAAAAAATTAAAACAAAACGGAACAAAGTTAAGTTCGAACATGACGGCGCACTCTATGTTTTCGACTAATTAAGCGCAGATGGATTTAGAAATTTTCTACGGCGGATTGGACTATTTACGCGGACGGCATTTTTTCATTGACGCCACCGCTTTTCAGCCAAATTTATGTGTTGTTGGCAAAGTAAAGTTAATTGTGTTGTCACAATGTTTAAGCTTTTTAGGAGATATGGTTGGGTCTTTCCAAATTTGCTACTGTCTTTTAACATCGAAGTGTGCCGCAATTTATACGCGCATGTTACAGCTTATTTTGGAACGATGGCCGAATTTCGCGGTCGTCTCATCCACCGTTATAACAACATCAATAACAATCACCTCCCCCAAAATGATCACAATTATGCAAATGTCTATGTGAATCCCGAAAACGTTAACAATCTCACTGGTGTTTCCCGAAACTATGAAATGCGACCTTATTTTGTTCTGAAATTTGTTATTGTTATATTATGTATGTGCTTTTATAAAATTTTATTTTTTTCCGTTTGGCGCACATCCGACCAAACTGACAAATTGTTGTAGAAGATATTAGCCGCAAGAAATAAAAAACAAAAAAGTTAAGAAATTTGTTCGAATTTGGGTTCGGGATTCGAAACATGGATGTTTTGACAAATCCGAACAATTTCAGTCCTAAACAGGTACTCACGCGAAAACGTACCCCACGCGAAAACGGCCACGCGAAAACGTACCCCAGCCACGCGAAAACGTCCCCACGCGAAAACGGCCACGCGAAAATGGCCACGCGAAAACGGCCACGCGAAAACGACCCCGACCGAAAATTGACTCACTTGAGTGGAGGAGAATTTTCTGATAAAGAAGGGCTTTATGGTGATGATAAGCCAATTTACTGCTATCACATTGTAAAAGGCGAGACCATTTTTGTGTCGGACGCTTTTCATATTTATGTGGATTATACCGTAAATGGAAAGTCCGATAATGACCATATTGACGTGAAGGGCAAAGACACGGTGAAAAATATGAAAGAAAAAATCAAGAAGATGATCGAAAAAAAATTGAAGGTTAAGTTGGTAAACGGAGGAGAAAAAATGGAAATAAAGAAACCAAAAAGTAAAATTTTGGACAACGATAACAAAACAATGGACGACTGTGGCATTGAAATAGGAGGGGCCAGGACGTTTTCGCGTGGCCGTTTTCGCGTGGCCGTTTTCGCGTGGCCGTTTTCGCGTGGCCGTTTTCGCGTGGGGTACGTTTTCGCGTGAGTGCCTGTTTAGGACTAAAATTGGTCGGGATGTGTGCCGAACATTCATTTTGACCTATTTCGAATCCCGAACCCGATTTAAAACAATTTTTTGCTTTTATTTACTCAAAAGCGTCCTCATTTTTATGCTTGTAAAGATTAACAACTCTAGTATTGACAACGTGAATGAGACACAGAATCCGACCATCGGCATCACGACATTTCTTTTCTTTTTTTCTTTTTCGGGGGGCGGGGATAGAAAAAATTTTGTAATAGGGGTTGAAAATTTTTTCAAATTATGATAAATAAGCCTGCCAGAAAGAGAGAAAACAATTTTATACCAAATTGCATTTGGGATGGCGAGTCTACACTAGAGACCGGACGGGATCGGGATCCCGCGGGATTTATTCGGGATCCCGACTCGGGATCCCTCCGACCCCAGTTGTCCGGTCTCTAGTCTACACTAATACCAGCAAAGCATTAGACCGTGAAAAATTATTAGACTGTATAATAATTTGTCAGTATTAATTTATAAAATTCACTTAAATATAGATTGAATTAAGCACCCGAAGTAAAACGGGAGTGAAAAATTTTTTCAAAATATAAAAAAAATAAAAAATTCGCTTATATGCAACCACGCGAAAACGGCCACGCGAAAATTGCCCTCACGCGAAAATGGCCACGCGAAAACGGCCACGCGAAAACGACCCCGACCGGAAATAGGAGATATAATTTACTATACAGGGTGACAAATAAGTAATGTCGCACTTTTAAATTTTTTATATCTCAAAAAGTAAGAAACCAATTTCAATCGTTTATATTCATATTAAAGCCCATTCAATTCTCTTTATGGAGAACTGAATGAAAACAAAAAATTTAATTCTAACTGAGTGTAACTGGTAACATCTAAAATTGTGACCCATTTTAGGCGACAAAATGTCACTGTGCTTAGACAATTAAAAAATTCTAGCAACCGAACTAAGTAAAGCAAAACGATGAATTCTCGTGGAGAATATAGCATAACATAGTTCTTTAAAATAAGCTTGAAATCAGTGATAATTACTGTTTCTAAGGTCAGAAAAAAACATAAAAACGAGGATTATCAGAAATCGTTGATTTCAACGAAAAAATTGCGCACCGAGTCAAAATGAAAATAGATTAATTTAGACAAATAGCAAAAATTAACTATGATTATTCCTTTAGAAGATACATAAAGTCAATTTTATAACCTTGTATATGGAAAAAAGTTATGGGTTTATGAAATGGGGGGATACCCCTCAGGCACGCAACTTGGAAAATATTTTTTCGGGCATTAATTTACAAAAAAATAATCGTATTTATTTAACGAAAACCATAAAACTTAGCCAACAGAATGTGCTCTTTCAGATGTGATTGACTGCTTTTAAAAATAATGTTTATTTCAAATAATTTCGGGTGATTTTTAAAATTGGCCAAAATTCATAGTTTTTTGAGGGCTCAAGGGGTCAAAACCACAAAATAATTTCGCTTGATGAAATCCTTTGTCGTGTCGTGGTATAAAGCCCTCGGTCCATATGTTAATTCATGCTAGAGAATGGCCTTTTTAAAGAAATCAAGACCAGAATTTTGGATGAATGAAACTTTATGACTGGTTCAGGTGCATTTTTTTGGGTTTTATCCGTGATAAAAAGTTGGTCTTTTAAACACTTAAATTTAACCCATTAATTATCTATGTGGTTCTTTCAAGTCACTAGGGTCGTAGTTAATTCGCATTAAAAAATGGTTTATATTCATTAAGCCTTTCTCCGGAAAATTACCAAAATATTGATCCGGGAGTTGCGTGCCATCTACAAAAAAATTACGGCACGTTTTTGTCTCTATCTCAGGATTCACTAAAAATAGGATAAAACTATTAGGTAGCAATATTCCCTAATATGTTGTGCACCTTTTGAATATATTTTTGTCATTTTTGGTTGGGTTTGAAAAAAGTTATTCAAATGAATAAGTGGGACATTACTTATTTGTCACCCTGTAGAAACATTTCTGAGGAAGGCAAATCCTCCGAAATTGGCCAAAACCGAAGTAGAAAAAGTAACCTAAAGATGATGATGATGGAACAACGGTTTACCGTTGCTAAACGAAATGATCATTTTAGTCCTTTAGATCAAAATCTCCAACTGTTCAGCAGGGTGTTCCTCTGTTTTTGGCTATATTCTGTTTTTTCTTTGGTATTACTCAAAAAACCATTAAAAAAAGATTTATTTTGCTGAAGAGCAATCAAATTTAGTGTATTATTGCCCTGCAAAATTCAAAAAAAAATTCGTCATGTTTCAAAAAAGTTATGACTAATAATTAGGGTTATAAATTGTATGATTTTGCATATTTTTTCTGCGCATATGCTAGTGAAGAAAGGGGCTCAAAAATAGCATTTCTGCGTTAAAATTTTTTGATTTGGTGAAGGTTTTTAGTGCATATAAAAGCATATTTGGGGGTTTTCGAGAATAAATGCATATTTGGCCATTTTTGCGTTTTTAGAGCATATTTCGGTCATTTTTGGCAAATTTCATAAGAAAAATGCAACCCCTAATGATCGACTTTTTTGGAATTTTTAAAAAATACACCCTTAAAAATCGAAAAATTTTTAAATTTTGGTAAGAACTTTTGAAAAAAATTAATTTATTTAAAAATATAATTTTTTTAGCATATAATAAAAATTTATAAATTTTGAAAACCAAAAGGTTTTACAATTGTCTAAAAAACGCTCCTTAACCTGTGTTTTGAAGTTTTTAAAGTCAATTCTGAATTTTTACAAAATTTTTTAGCATTTTTTTAGGGTTAAAAGCCATTATTTGGCAGTTTTTTAAGGCATAGTTTAGTGCATATTTGGGCATTTTTCGGGTTTTTATGGCATATTTAGGGGATTTTTAGTGCATATTTTAGGCGCATTTTTGGCATTTTTTAGTGCATACAACTTATAACCCTACTAATAATTGTCGAAAAACATGTTTTTTTTTTTTTGAGTTTTTCTGGCCATTATTTTTAAGTCAATGACCTAGAGCTAAGAATAATATTAAGAATTAACAATTATTTTATGAGAATTTTATGCAATCATTTTCCATTTGTTGGTTTTTTGAGTAACGATTCACAATCAGTGAAAATCTGTTTAAAATGGTCAAAATTTCTAATTTTCCCCCGGCGGCGCCTAGTTTTAGTTAGAAAATTGGCTAAAAGGTGCAAAAATTGGTCATTTTTGGTGAAAAGTGCTAACAAATTACATTCAAATTTTTTCAAATGCTCATTTTTGACCCCAAATGCTGATTTTTTGTTAGAAAAATGCATTAATTTAATAAATTTTTGTGGTATCGGTTAGAAGCATCCGATATATTTTCCGATCATTTTAGTCCTTTTGATCAAACGCCTCCAACTGTTCAGCAGGGTGTCCCTTCGTTTTTGGCTAACTTACCGTATTTTCTCTAATTATGTGCCCGTCTCCATTAATCTACCCTCTCTAATTATCTGCCCTTTCGAAGTAGGTTGAAAAAAATCTCCCCGTCTCTATTTATCTCCCCGCCGGGGGGATAAATACAATTTTTATTTTTTCGAAGAATAATTTCTTTTTTTTTAATAAAAATTAATCAATTCTAAATTGAAGCTCGTTTAATCTTTATCAGTATTTTTCCGTCGAAAAAATCCAAATATTTTTACGCAGGGGACCCTTTTGGTTAGAAATTTTTTTGAAAGGTAATAAAAAATTCGAATATCTCGAATTTTGATTGTTTGCTTAAAATTAAGTTAGGGGTTCAGAATGGGGGATTGCGCGGACTGGGACCCCGCAAAATCCGGCGCCGCGCTCTAGTGCATACTCTGAGATAATTGTACGCCTAAAAATAAATACTCATTAACCCTTTTCAAAGGAAAATTAACCAATTGATGACCATTCGATTCCTGCTACCCGATTTCCTCTATTAAAGGCAGCCCCACGGCACCTTGTTTCCCCCCGAGGGCTTATTAGAAAGTTTGGTAAACGGAGGAGAAAAAATGGAAATAAAAAAACCAAAAGGTAAAATTTTGGACAACGATAACAAAACAATGGACGACTGTTGCATTGAAATAGGAGATATAATTTACTATACATAGAAACATTTCTGAGGAAGGCAAATCCTCCGAAATTGGCCAAAACCGAAGTAGAAAAAGTAACCTAAAGATGATGATGATGGAACAACGGTTTACCGTTGCTAAACGAAATGATCATTTTAGTCCTTTAGATCAAAATCTCCAACTGTTCAGCAGGGTGTTCCTCTGTTTTTGGCTATATTCTGTTTTTTCTTTGGTATTACTCAAAAAACCATTAAAAAAAGATTTATTTTGCTGAAGAGCAATCAAATTTAGTGTATTATTGCCCTGCAAAATTCAAAAAAAAAATTCGTCATGTTTCAAAAAAGTTATGACTAATAATTAGGGTTATAAATTGTATGATTTTGCATATTTTTTCTGCGCATATGCTGTGAAGAAAGGGGCTCAAAAATAGCATTTCTGCGTTAAAATTTTTTGATTTGGTGAAGGTTTTTAGTGCATATAAAAGCATATTTGGGGGTTTTCGAGAATAAATGCATATTTGGCCATTTTTGCGTTTTTAGAGCATATTTCGGTCATTTTTGGCAAATTTCATAAGAAAAATGCAACCCCTAATGATCGACTTTTTTGGAATTTTTAAAAAATACACCCTTAAAAATCGAAAAATTTTTAAATTTTGGTAAGAACTTTTGAAAAAAATTAATTTATTTAAAAATATAATTTGTTTTAGCATATAATAAAAATTTATAAATTTTGAAAACCAAAAGGTTTTACAATTGTCTAAAAAACGCTCCGTAACCTGTGTTTTGAAGTTTTTAAAGTCAATTCTGAATTTTTACAAAATTTTTTAGCATTTTTTTAGGGTTAAAAGCCATTATTTGGCAGTTTTTTAAGGCATAGTTTAGTGCATATTTGGGCATTTTTCGGGTTTTTATGGCATATTTAGGGGATTTTTAGTGCATATTTTAGGCGCATTTTGGCATTTTTTAGTGCATACAACTTATAACCCTACTAATAATTGTCGAAAAACATGTTTTTTTTTTTTTTGAGTTTTTCTGGCCATTATTTTTAAGTCAATGACCTAGAGCTAAGAATAATATTAAGAATTAACAATTATTTTATGAGAATTTTATGCAATCATTTTCCATTTGTTGGTTTTTTGAGTAACGATTCACAATCAGTGAAAATCTGTTTAAAATGGTCAAAATTTCTAATTTTCCCCCGGCGGTGCCTAGTTTTAGTTAGAAAATTGGCTAAAAGGTGCAAAAATTGGTCATTTTTGGTGAAAAGTGCTAACAAATTACATTCAAATTTTTTCAAATGCTCATTTTTGACCCCAAATGCTGATTTTTTGTTAGAAAAATGCATTAATTTAATAAATTTTTGTGGTATCGGTTAGAAGCATCCGATATATTTTCCGATCATTTTAGTCCTTTTGATCAAACGCCTCCAACTGTTCAGCAGGGTGTCCCTTCGTTTTTGGCTAACTTACCGTATTTTCTCTAATTATGTGCCCGTCTCCATTAATCTACCCTCTCTAATTATCTACCCCTTTCGAAGTAGGTTTAAAAAAAATCTCCCCGTCTCTATTTATCTCCCCGCCGGGGGGATAAATACAATTTTTATTTTTTCGAAGAATAATTTCTTTTTTATTTTAATAAAAATTAATCAATTCTAAATTGAAGCTCGTTTAATCTTTATCAGTATTTTTCCGTCGAAAAAAACCAAATATTTTTACGCAGGGGACCCTTTTGGTTAGAAATTTTTTTGAAAGATAATAAAAAATTTGAATATCTCGAATTTTGATTGTTTGCTTAAAATTAAGTTAGGGGTTCAGAATTGGTTGAAATAGTGGCAGATTCGTGATCAGCAAATGTTGATCCCACTGCGGGATTGAAACTCAAATTTTTTGCAGAACGGGATTATTCTCGAAATTTCAAAAAAATGGGGGATTGCGCGGACTGGGACCTCGCAAAATCCGGCGCCGCGCTCTAGTGCATACTCCGAGATAATTGTACGCCTAAAAACAAAAACTCATTAACCCTTTTCATAGGAAAATTAACCAATTGACCATTCGATTCCTGCTACCCGATTTCCTCTATTAAAGGCAGCCCCACGGCACCTTGTTTCCCCCCGAGGGCTTATTAGAAAGTGCGGCTCCACTAATTAGGAAATACGGTATGCATGTTTCAAAAAACCAAGTGCCTATCAAATATATCGGACCACAAATAAAATTCTTCATAGCTAAATCCAGTTTGAAACCACTAAAATTTATCCTAAAAAAAAAAAAAAAAATCAAAGTTGATCATTTCAATTCAACAAAAAGAACATTTTACGAGCACGTCAACATAACCTCAAAATTCATTTTACAATTCAAAAATTCAAATTGACCGATCGATCACTTCTCAAATACATTCATTCATTTCTGCTGATCACTTGGGCCGGGAGTTTCGTAGTGAAGTCTAAAAATTCGAAACACAACAATAAATTTGATTTTTGAATAAGCATTTGCTTACCCATCCCCCAGGTCATCCTCATCATCAATTCGCATGCCAATTTTGTTCCATTGGTCAATAAATCGCCAATCAATCGCCTCCTTTTCCCATTTCGCCCATTTGCTCGCGTCACGCACAATTGGACAACGCACCAACAGAAAGCGATCGTCATTATTTGCCCTTTTCAATGCCAATCGTTCCCGAGTCAATTTGTTAGTCTGATCAAAGAGCACAACGGAGTCAACAAAAGACGGAGGAAACCAAATGACAACAATGGCATTGGCAGGAGCAGAAGCATCATCAAATGCCTGATTTGGAAATTTAAAATATAATTAATTTGTTTGGGAATATTTTTCGACTTTTTACAGTTTTAGAAAATCAGTTTTTTGATTTTTCTGGCCACTTTTTTGAACCATAATGGAGCTTTTGGCCCTAAACATACATGCAAATCTATGAAATTGTTTTTATAAATTTTCATAAATTTAGAAAGTTATGTTTAATAAAAGCTAGTAAAACTGTACCGCTTTGAATGCTGCAATTTTTGACGGCCAATTCCTCACTTCTTTCTTGTTCAACTCGCACTTGAACACCTTCGGCACACCATCCGGCCGGGGAGTGAACAGCCATTTGGCCATTGCTTTTGCATCCGAAGCCATGGCACTGTCATCGGCCGAAAACTCGAAAAAGAATTTGTAGTCATTGAAAAAGATAAAGCGAAGCGACGGACAATCATTGAGAAATGACGGAGCGAATTTGCGCAAACTGTGAAAAACATTCGGAAACAAATGCATCCCACAAATGTTTTTCGCGATCATTGGCCAAATGTAGCGCAAAAAAAACTCCAAAATGCGCTCATTGGTCGTTTGGATGGCCAAATTAATTGGACAAGCGGCGAAAAGTGGGCGAGAACGGTGGAGAAAAGCGATGGCATTGCGGTCGATGTAACTGAAAATGGATGGGAAAGCCTAAAATTTTTGCATCATTTTACTTGAGGACGATGCATGTGAATCCGGTGACTTTGCGTGGCAATTGAATTTGCGGAATTGGCAACAGTTCTTCGTAACTGGCAATTTCCATTTCTTTTGTGCCATTTTCTCCATTTTTGCTTTGAATTCGAAAAGGTTTCAGCAGCGCCCATTTGCGCGTTTTGAAGTGTTCTTCCACGTAGAAGTCAAAACGGTGGCTGATCAGCGCAATTCCAAGACCAAGTTGAGAAGGTGCTGGGACGTTACTCAAAAACCGCCACAATGGGCGTTACTCAAAAAACCGCCAAATGAAATTTTTTGTGTTTTAGGCATTAAACATCAAAATGGGCGTTACTCAAAAAACCGCCAAATCAGACAATTGCAAAGATTTTCAAGAAAAAATTCTTAGAAATTTTTTTGAAAAATTTTTTAAGCTATTTTTTGGAATATTTTCGAAAAAACTTACTAATTTACTAAAAATTTCAAAAAAAAATCGCTGAAATTTTTTTTTTGAAATTTTTCATAAAAAATTCTAAGGTTTTTTCTTAAAAAATTTCTATTTAAACAAAATTTCGCCGCCGAAATTTCGGCGCAAAAAAATTTAAACATTTACACGGCGATTCAATTTTGGTCTCCCAGTGCAAATAAGTTTATTATTTATTTAGTAATCAGAACGCCAAAACTTTGCAAAACTTAAATTTTTTTGGGATTTTCCCTTGATAAAATAGAAGAGCCGATCTCGAGTTAAAAACTTAACTTTCACAAAATAAACTTAGAATCGATAGAGGAGGTCAAAATATGGGCCTATGCAAAATTTCAAGAAAATTGGTCAATAGGAAAAAATTTTTTTCAAGGACAACAAATTCAATGTTTTCTATCATTTTTCAGCTAATAAGCTATTTTCTTAAAGCATGAGGTTAACTTATGCAGATTCTTCAGAATTTTCCCTTCAAAATGAGCATAAAATGGTTTTATTTGATCTATTATTGACAAAGTTATAAGCTAAAAAAATTACATAAAATTGTCGATGCTGTACGTAACCAACGCTTTTTGAATATGATTTTTTATTGACACGAAAACTTTTATTAATAAAAAATAATTCTTCCTTCTTCTTTAAAAGCAGAAATTGGAATTAACACACAACATAAGGAGGATTTGAACCTGAGACCCCCCTTTTGATGACTAACTCACAGACCACTAAGACGAAAAAACCAACTTAATTGTACTTGGAGCCCAAAATTGAATCGCCGTGTTTAATAGAAATTTTTTAAGAAAAAACCTTAGAATTTTTTATGAAAAATTTCAAAAAAAAAATTTCAGCGATTTTTTTTTGAAATTTTTAGTAAATTAGTAAGTTTTTTCGAAAATATTCCAAAAAATAGCTTAAAAAATTTTTCAAAAAAATTTCTAAGAATTTTTTCTTGAAAATCTTTGCAATTGTCTGATTTGGCGGTTTTTTGAGTAACGCCCATTTTGATGTTAAATGCCTAAAACACAAAAAATTTCATTTGGCGGTTTTTTGAGTAACGCCCATTGTGGCGGTTTTTGAGTAACGCCATAGCACCGTTGAGAAGGCGGCAGCAAATCGAACACACAAAGCCAACCATCGCCGGAAATGAAACTGAAAACGGAAGAAAGTAAAGCAATTAAAATTTAAAATTGGGCTTTTAAAATTACATCGCTTTTGCCATTTTTTCCTCTGCTTCTTTTCGCTCGTCTGACATTTTGTTGGTGACAATTATTAAGACAGTTTTCGATTTTGACTCAATTTATCTATAAAAAGGCTCTATTTCACACGATCATAAAAAAGTCAATCTTTTTAAGTTTTCTTGCTTTTCCAGAATTGCTAGTTAATTTATGGGCTTGACGATTTATTTTTTTACTCCGTTTTGTTTTTACCGCACGCATAGACAGTAAAAATCTAAAAATCTTTGGCGTAAAAACAGAGTGCCAACAAATTCAAATGAAAACAAAGGGTATTAATCTATCAAATTATTATCAACACTACGCTTAAAGAAATCCATTTCAATGCAGTTAAAACAAGTATTTTTTTCGAGTTTATTCGAGTTAAAATTATACGCCAAAATGATAGAAAAAGAAATACAATGTTATCTTTTGTTTTATAACGCATAAACTAATAGATACGATACTTTCAAAAAACAAAAACATATACAGTACAAAAAATGAAGAGACAGTACGTAAAAATGAGAGAGAAAGTGGGAAAGAAAAAGAAAAGGCGAGATAGTGCAACATTTTTCAATTTAATGGTTAGCATTTTGTTTTTTCCGCCACGATTTTTTGCCGCTTTTTTTCTTTTTTACCGTCCATGATCTCCTGCGTTCTTTCCATTAACAGATGAAAAAAGCTTTCCTTGTTATAATACAATTCGTTAGAATTATTGGAGAGCTCTGGCAATACAATTACACTTGTTTCTACATATAACTTTTCTTATTTAGAAAACCAAAAATATTTTTGTAAAATGGGAAAAAAACGGTTTTTGCCTTTGCCTTCAACAAATATTGAACAAGAAAATTCGTCATTTTCCTCTTGTAAAAATGTTGAATACGAAATCATTGATGAACGCTTTCAAAATGACCATCGCAGCAAACAGCAGAATGGAAGCAACAACAGCTATGAGCTCAGAAGTGGCACCAAAAAGGCGCGCCTTGAAAAGCCTGACGAAGTAATTGGAATTGAAATTTGGCACTTTTTATTTCTGGGCTCAACAAAAACCAAACAAAGAAAAAAAGGGGGGATGCTATTCGATTTGTAAATTCCTTTTTTTTAATTGAATTAGGTTTTCGGGTCTAATCCAAATATAAAAAATGCAAAATTCGAAATTACGTAATAAAGCCTCCCCCTTTCTCGGGCCCATTCAAGTAAAAAGTGCCCAATATTCCTCTCAAGGAGTAATAGTGCTTCTTTTTTCATAATTTTTTATAAATTTAAGAACGACGTGTTGCGTGACAGCCCATTTGTCCGTCGGAGCCGAAGAAGCGAAAGAATATCGGAAAGCAATGGCCAATTAATTACACCAAAGGTTTTGTCAATTTTCAAATTTGAAAAATCACAAAATAAGGGTTCAAAAATGTGTACAAGCAGCATTTCTATGTTGGTTAGGTCAAAAAAGCTGGGGAAATTGCTTCGATTTAGCATCGCCAACCTTCGCTTTTCAACCCAAAAAAACGAAAAATCTGTCAATTTTTTTAAAATTTTTTTTTATTTGTCATAATTTTTACTTTTAGGGTCTTAACGGAAACACAAATGGACCAGCAATTGGGAGGCGAAAAGAAAACAACAACAGTGGAAAGCAAACAGCGGCAGCAGCAGCAGAAAAGAACAATGGCATAAAAATGGACGGACAAAAAGGAAATGAGAGGGGAAAATTGGAGACCAAAGAGGCGGAGAAGAAAGAGGAGGAAGAAGAAGGGACAACAGCACAAAGCAGCAGCGAAGAGGAGGAGGAAAAGCAGCATCAACAACAGGAAGAAGAAGAAGACGAAAGTGTGGAGGAGGAGCAAAACGAAGTATGACGACGGCGAGGGACAAATTTGGGAGACCGCCCTCAGCAGCCCTTACAATTAGTTTTTTTTTTTGGGTATAGCAACAATCCCTTCAAGGATATTCTTTGGAACGGCATCATTCGATACAAGGGCGTATCTAGGGGGGGGGGGGGGGGAAGGGGGGGAATTCCCCCCCCCCCCCCCCCGAAATGAAAATTTTTAAAAATTTTCCAGCAAATAATGGAAAATTTTTTCGAATTCCCCCCCCCCCCCCCCAAACGAAAATTTAAAAATTTTCTAGGCAATTTTCGTAACAAATAGCACTCAAATGTTCAATTTTTTTCCAGCGGCGACTATCGGCACCGCCGGACCTCCATTTTCCACTATTTTTACAAGTTTTTTACCGTAAAACGGCCAAATTTGGGTCTTTTTTAGTGAAAAGGTGGAGTTTTTACCCAGCAGCGGGACAAAAAAAATTTTTTATTGGGTAAATAGCAAAAAAAAGGTCTCAGGTCGGGTCCCCCCCCCCCCCCCCCGAAAATTTTTTCTAGATACGCCCATGATTCGATAGCCCAATTATTTAAGGAATTAAAAAAAAACTAAAAACAGAATTTTCAGTTTTTAAATTTTTTTCCGGGGAGGGGTGCTCTTTTTGTGAATTATTGAATTCATTTTACTATACTTTTCCAGTTGAACCGGCGATATTCATTTCGACGAAACCGAGAAAAATTCTCCAACCAACGAGAACACCGGCGAGGACGGCGCCCAATGCGCTCGTGTCGTTTGGAGTCTGCGCAAAGTGTGGCATTCGTTTCCGACGTTTGCAAGAAGTACAACGGCAACAGCAGCACCAGGAACAGTTTCGAGGCCGCCGCTGGCATTCCACGACTGCCGTCAAACCCTGTCTTGGACCGTCGGCACTCAAAATGTTTGTAATTGGGAGACAAATTGCACATACACACATACATTTTTTTTGTATTAAAAACGGGCAAAACTTTGTCAAATTAAAAGAAAACATTTTTAACAGTTCGTACCAAAAAGTTTACGAAACACCAATCTTTGAGACAATTTCGTTGAAAAATCTAACAAAAATGGAATTTTTTTGTGAAATTTAAAAACAATTTCGTAAATTTTTTAACCAACAAAAAGCCCGTTTTTCAAGTTAACTTGAATTAACAGACAGCAAATGGGAGTTTTGTGAAGAGAACAAAAAAAGGCTAACAGAAAATTTTTTGACATTTTTTTTTGGAAATTTTTTTTGACTATTTCGTTAGGGCAAAAATCCAAAATCCACGACCCCTCTATATAAAAAACACTGGTCGTCCTTTGTTTTTTACCCATATATTCCAATTCAAAAAATTTCAGACGAAAAGCGTCGCCGCCGTCACCGTCGGTTGGACCGTTGCTCATCTTCAAGCAGTAGTGGCAGCACTTCCGACGACAGTTCGTCCACTTCTGTAAATGGTGGCGGAGAAGGGACAAAGCGTAATCACTCAATGCGCAAGGATCTGAAGGATGAAGCGAATTTTGAACAACGGAAGCTCAAATCTCTGTTGAAGGGCCGCCAGGAGCTGATGCCGATCAACCTTTCAGGTTTTGCTGACGGCAAATTTTTTAAACATTTTGTTGGCAATTTTTTTTTGCCCTTGGTTCGTTTTTGGATTAAACCAGAAAATTGAGTTTGAACCAATGAATTACTAGCAGGCCCGTAACCAGGGGGGGGGCAATTGCCCCCCCCCCCCCGAAATGAAAATTTTCTAGTAAAAATTGGCAATTAAAAAAAATTTTAGCCAATTTTCTTAACTAAATGCATTAAAAATTCAAAAATTTTCCCGGCGGCGCCTATCGGTTACGCAATTTTAACCAAAAAAAAAGGCAAAAAAATAGTTATGAGCAAAAAAAACAGCTCCGGTTTGCCCCTCCCGAATTTTTTTTCTGGTTACGGGCCTGATTACTAGAATTTTTGGTCAATTTTCAAAAATATAAATTTCGACTAAATTTCCAATTTGTTTATCGTAAATTTAGTCAGATTCTTCGATTATTCACAACCACTTCAACCGAAATAAAAACATTCCGAGTTGAACTAGGTCAAAAAAAAATTTTTTTTTAATTTTATCGGTTCCACTTTGAATTTCGCATTAAAAAACGGAAACTCGGGGTAATAAAAATGAAATGGGCAAAAATGAATCATTTTTAACTTGCTAACCCAGTCTTTCTGCGTATTTTCCCTATTTGATTGAATTTTTTTTTCCCGCTTAGGCAAAGACATTCAGACGAATTTGGCGCAAATGGCCCGGGAAAAAGTGCGTCAAACGAACACAAAGTCAAGCTGTGCGGACATTGACCCGATGCACATTGAGCTGGACACCGGCTTCAAGCAGGTCGGAGGCTTGACGCAACACATCCACTCGCTGAAAGAAATCGTCCTTTTCCCAATGCTTTACTCGCACCTTTTCGAGCGGTTCAAAATTCAACCACCGAAGGGCATTCTTTTCCATGGACCGCCAGGTAATTTTTTTTTTCTTTGCAATTTGCAATCATTTAAAAAGTAGGAGCCCAGATTTTTTCGGGACTTTTTTGGGCGAAGAATTTCTATTCATTGTCAGACATCCATTTTACTTAATTCTGTTCCCGAATCCTTAGATTCCAATAAAAAATTGAATTTCAAACGTGATTTTTCGGAGTACGAGTTTTTGGAAATCACGCAGTTTGTTCTTTTTCTCAATTTTATTTGTGCGAATAATTTGGCTGCGTAAATCTGAATTTTTTCTGAAACAAATGAAAACTTTCTTATCCTTCGAGCTATAAAATTACCAAGAATTTTTATTTAGTTGCTTGAAGAAAAAATGTTGTTTAAAATTATTATTTTATGTTCATGTAAATTGCACTAGTTCCCAAAAAAAATTTTTTTTTTTTTTTTTTGAAAAATACCAATTCGCAGGGTTATTGTGCCATTCAACTTTTTTAGGAACCGGCAAAACGCTTTTGGCCCGGGCATTGGCCCGCGAATGCGACCAAACGGGGGCAGGCAAAATTGCCTTTTTCATGCGCAAGGGCGCCGACTGTTTGAGCAAATGGGTGGGCGAGTCGGAGCGGCAGTTGCGTCTGTTGTTCGACCAGGCGTTTCGCATGCGGCCGTCCATCATTTTCTTCGACGAAGTTGACGGACTCGCGCCGGTCCGAACGTCTCGACAGGACCAAATCCATTCCTCCATTGTGTCAACGTATGTTTTTGGCAGTTTGGGTTTTTTGGAAATTTTTTTTTAAATAGATGTGTCAATTTGCCTGGGTACTTTGTATTCCCTTCCATTTCTTTCCGGAAAAAAATTTTTTTTAAATAAAAAAATTTTCTTTCCTAATTTCAAAAAAAAATTTAAGGATTTTTCAAAAATTATTTAACGAGGTATGGCAGGAGGATCAACCAAAATTTTTGCGAAGGGGTCCAACTACGTAATTCAGCAATCTTTAAAAAGGCTCGATTTTGCGATTTTGAGCCATTTTTTAATAAAAATTTATGAGTTTTACACACCACCAGTGAAATTTTTTTTTTTTACTATAAATTTCTACCAAAAAATGTTTGCCTTTTTTACTAGAAAAAATTTTAATTCTAAAAATTTAAAAACTAACATTTTAATTTTTAAAATTTTGTCTGGTCGAACTGCTCCCAAATTTGCCAGGCTTCTTGCCCTCATGGATGGCCTCGACGCGCGTGGCGAAGTGATTGTGATCGGTGCCACCAATCGGTTGGACTCCATTGACCCCGCGCTGCGACGGCCCGGCCGTTTTGACCGCGAATTGGCATTTGAACTGCCGGACGCAAATGGTCGTCGTGCCATCCTCCGAATCCACACGGAACCATGGGGCGAAAGTCGGCCTGACGAGGAACTGCTCGACTGGTTGGCCGAACAAACATCCGGCTATTGTGGAGCGGACCTCAAGGTGGGATGAATAAAATGAGGAAAACCAAGGCCCGTGTAACCAGGGGAAAATGAGGGAAATTGAAATTTTTATGAAAAATGGGTGCAATTTTTTTTTTTTTTTTTTTTGAAAATTGGTAACAATTCCTCACAAATTTCGTTTATTTCGCTAAATTTAACCCAAAAATGCACAGAACTGTTCATTTTGTGAAAAAATGTTCTCCTTAGCCGGGGTCAATGACCGCAATTCAACCAATCAATTTTTTTAACAAAATCCTAAGCCCTATTGTACGCGTTTTCATGATACCATGTTGCCTACAGCGTCTTTATTTTAAAATCACAGACAATTATCGAAAAAAAATCTCTATTTATTTGAGCTTTTTTAATTATAAAATTTTTTCATGTTTTTAGGCTTTATGCACGGAATCTGTTCTGGTCGCAATGCGTGAATGCTTTCCACACATGTACATCAGTTCGGAAAAGTTGAAGTTGGACCCAGCAAAAATCCGAATTAAAAAAACGCATTTCTCCGATGCTTTGCATTCGGTGAAACCATCCGCCAAGCGTGGTACGCCGTTGTTGTTGTTATTCTAATTAGGGGTTCACTAGGTCTCTCCCCATCGACAATTTTTTAAATTTTTTGGGAGTTTCCCATTAAAAAAGTAACGGAATTTTTTTATAGTTTTCTCTAACATTTTGAAATTATAAAGATCTATTAAAAATTCAAAAGAAATTTGTTTTTTCAACTTTTTTAGTTTAAAAAAAATTTTAAGAAATTTAAAAAAACAAAAATTTCAATTATTTAAATAAATTTGTCGGGATAAGGCGTGGAAATATAGAGCTGCTTCCCTGATTAAACCATTTGGGTTTGATTTCTCCACAATTTTTTTCCAGCCTCTCCATTCCATGCCCAAATGCCGGGCCATTGTTGTCGTGTTTCTTTCATCGACACTTTTGTGGACCATTTGGTGGCCAAATGCGTTCCGCGCGGCTATTCAAAGCGACAAAACTTGGACAATTTGTACGAGACTGAACTGGAACGGGTGGTGTTGGCGCTGAAGACGCGTCCAATTGTTCCGAATGGTTGTGCACTTTTTACTGCAACGGTTTTAGGTCCTTGCAAATTTGCGCCTAATTGTAAGCCTAAAATTTGGTTTCAAAATCTAAGTTTTTTCCAATTCTTCATCGAAAATTTTTAATTTCTATCTAGCCTTTTTCTATAGTATTAAAAATTTTAAAAAATTGTTTTTTTTTCCTGATTTCATTAAAAAAATATTTAACATTATTTTTTTTTACAACAAAAAGCCTCTATTCGTAAGACTAAAAAATTGAAAATTTCAGTTTTTATTGGACAATAAATTTCCATCCGTGTTAGGAAAACGAATTGCTCCTTTAATGTTATTAATGCCATTTAAAATTTAAAAAAAAAACTAACAGATTTGAATCATTTTTAAGCATATGCGCAAAAGTTTCAGCCCACGATCACAAAAACAATTTTGTAAAATTGTCCCCATTTTTACAATCAATTAATTACCTAATTAGCTCGTCTGTTGCTCCATGGCCATGGCCCTCTTGGACAGTCCACTCACTTTTTGCCCGTCCTCGTCAACCGCGTGGACCATTTGCCGCTGTTTTGCCTCTCCATTGAGACCATTTTCGCGGGCCCGGCGACGCCCGAGGAAAACATTGCCCAAATTGTTGGACGGGCGCTGCGCACTGTCGGACAACACGGCTCGGTCCAGGCATTGATGCTGCTGCCCGACTTGGACATGGTCGAATCCGTGTTGCCAACCGGGACATGGAAAATGGTCAGAATGGGAGCGGGTGCATTAAATTTTTTCTTCCCCCCCCCCCCCCTTCGAAATTTATTTTTATTTTATTTTTGGTGCAGTGAAATTGGTCACTAGCGATTCATACAATTTCCCGTTCGTACAATAGTGTTTCATATTTTAGGGATTTCAAAATTAAATTTCATTACGAAAAAATAAATAAATTTTCACATTTTCTTAATTCTTTTAAAAAAAAGCTTTTTGATAATTTTTCAATTTGTTTCCTCAAAATTAAAAAAAAATATTAAATTTTTATCTTACTTAATAGAATTTAATTATTATTTTTTCTTTTCTAATAATTTAAATATTATTATTTTTAGCTGATTTCGTCGCTTAATGCCTTCTCCGGCTTTGTTTCTGTGCTTTTGTTTGCGTCTGTTCAAAAATTGTACACACAATGCTCTCATGATGTACGGTTTTTTTACAAATATAAAAAATTAACAATTTTACATTTTTTTTTGTTTTTCTCTTAGATTCAACAATTATTTAACGCCCCAAATTCATTTGTTGAAATCAAACCGCCGGATCGAAGTGAAATTACCAAATATTTTGACTCACTTTTTGAAGGGGCACGCAAAAAACCAATGCGATTCGATTGTGAGTTTGTGAGCATTTCAGTGAGATACTTTGTCAAAAATTTGGGTCTAAAATTTTTTTAATCCTCAAATTTGTTCTGCTCTTCGGCTCATAAGCCCTATGGACCACCAAAAATCGCATTTTAAAAGTTTTTTTTTCCAAAAATTGACAAATTTTGTGCATTTTTGAGTCAAAAAAATCTAAATACACCAAAATTTTTCATTAAAAAATTCGTTGCCGCGGACTGAAAAATTCTCCATCCCTGATCAAAAAACGACCAACTTTTTGACATTCGGGATCAAATTTTCAAAAAAAATACTGTAAATTAGGGGTCGGCGGCACTTAGAAAAATATGGAAATTAAATTTCAATGAAATTTCTTTATAATATTTATCTATTTTAAAATTATAAATCAATTTAAGTACGCGATTATCCGACACCGCCAAAAGCGAAGATTGAGGAGAGTGTAACGCGCAAATTCACTGCCAGCGAATGCGCCGAATTGGAGAAGGACTACCAACAAATGCTCAGACAATTTCGAATATTTCTCCGCGATTTGCTCCGTTTGTTCCCCACTTTTTTATACATTTAGATTTATTTTTGTTTTGTTTTGAAGGACAAATCATTCGGGAGCCGCGCTTCAAATGTTTCCATTTGCCGGTTGACAAAACGGACGCCGAAGATTACTACGAAATCGTCAAACAACCGATGTGTTTGAGTCAAATGGTCGGTCATTTTGCTAGATGGATTTAAAAAATTTACTTGGTTTGGTCTTTGGTGAAGTTTTTTGGTCCACTACAAATCCACATTTTTGGGGTTTCGGAAAATGCTAAATTTCCATTTTTGGCCATTTTAACATTTTATTTCATATTGGCAATTCGTCGAGAAAATTTCACAAAAATTCTAAGAATTTCGAATTTGTCTCTGCTTTAAAGTTGGCCCCATTGAATTTTATTAAAAATCAAATTAGGTTGCCCTTTCGGTGTGTTTGTGAAAATGTTTTCGGTCGCTGATTACGCTATCCGCCATACATTTCGACCAATTCTGAATGCCTTAACCCCGGATTCGAAATAATGATGGAAAATTCATTCAAAATTTTTTGTTGTTTTTTTGTTTTTGCTTCAATTTCAATTAAGTAATTCAGAATTGGACAAAATATATGGAAGATTCGTGATCAAGGACTCCTAAAACACCTGGGAAAAAAAGTTTTCGTGACAAACATTTTTTTTTTTTGTTGTAAAATTTGCTCCAAAAGGGTCCCTCCTCCCCGCTTGTTTTTTTTTTCAAATTCAATGTGAAATTTTTTTTTATTTTTCATTAAATTATTTATATTTGCAAATTCAATTGACAGATGGGCAACATCGACGTGGGCCTTTATGCCTCAAAGGATGCCTTTGCGAAGGACATCCAATTGATCCGCAACAATGCCATCGAGTACAACCCGGACACCGACATGGACTCCAAGCAAATACGGCACGCCGCAAATGCCCTCGTGGACATGACGGAGGCACTGTTCAGCATGGAAATGGACGACGATTTCCCCACCAAATTGGAGGAGGCGCGAAAATTGGTGGAGGAGGCGAAGCGATGGACAGAAAAAATGGAAACGGCGGAGAAAGACGACGGCACGGGGAATGGAGGTGAACACAAAACTTAGAAATTTTCCAAAAATCTTAGAAAATGTTAAAAAAGCGGTTTTTCAAAATTCTATAATAATGCATCATTAAAAAACGTCGGACGGTTCACAATCAGGGGAAAATAACGCCGCAGAAAATTTAAAAAGAAAATTTTTTTATACTAGAAATTTAGAAAAAAATCTTATTGTTAGAAATTTTTAAATAAAAAAATTTGAAAATTTCCTTTTTGAATTTTATGATAAATACAGTTTTTTCTAAAAATTTTCCAAAAAAAAATTTTCAATGATTTTTTTCTTGAAATTTTCATATAAAAAAAATTTTATAAGAATTTTTTCATCATTTTTTTGCCTTTATTAAATAGTTTGTTATACAATTTTGAATTTTAAAACTAATTATATTTTCCAAAATTGAGCAGGGCGAGAAAAAAACATTGTGCCGCCGACGGTGGAGGAGGACGAGCGACGGGGCGAAGTCGGCACAGAGACACAACGACAATTTGACGACGGAGGGCACAGCGGAGGAAAGAAGAAAGGCACGGAACGGTCGCCCACTCCTCCGGCATTTATTTTGGACATGGAGCAGCTGCAGGACGTGGTCAAGCGGGTATTTGTTTTTTTTGTTTTTGTCCATTTCTGATGAAATAGTGGCAAAAAATGCTAACAAAAAAAACTATAAAAAAAAAATCGGTGCTGCAAACATTTTTTGAAAGAATTAATTTTATTTATTTATTTTGAGTGAAATGCAAAAAATTTTTCGTTTGTAATAATTTTTTTGGAACGATTTTTTTGGCAATCCTGAAGAATGTGGGTTTCTAATTTAACTTTTTATTTAAATTGCGTATTTTTATTCAGATTCATGATCAGCGCCCTCGAAAACCCCCAAATAATCGTTTTTGAGCTTAAAAAAAAAAAAAAATTAAATAGAAACCCCCATTCTTCAGAATTGCCGATTTTTTCATAATAATAATGACATAATTTTCTGTCGCAATGCGTTTTTTCATTGCTGTTTTTTTGTTACAAATTTTCAAAAAAGCCAAAAACCTGGCCCCTATTTTTCAATTTAAAAAAAAACATTAAAAATTGTTAGATTCTTTCAGGCGACTGACAAGGCACGCATTTGCAGTTGGGGAGTGCCACAAATCGAATGCCTTGGTAATGGTGATGATAATTATGATTGTGTATAAAGTGCAACATGCCCAAATATTACATTTTTTAGGTGTTCAATTGTGCCAAATTGTTGACCAATTCAGCGGAGAATGGGACCGTTCGGAATTAATTGAAAAAATGAAGAAATGTGTTGATGCTTTTGTACTTTGACCATTCAACAGATCAGATCTTCACCAATCAATCTCACCACCTTATTTATTATTTATTTCATTTTTGTATTGTTTGTCAATGTTTAATTTGAAAATTAACATTTTCAATCATTAAATAAAGAAATATCTGTAATTTAATCTGCTGGTGGTTATACCAGGGATGTGATCTGTTCTGATTTGTCAAAAATGTTCTGATTTTGGGGTAGCGACCAAAATTTGTTCTAATTTCTTCAATATCCTTTTATTTAAAATTTAGAAAATTAAAGTTTGAAGCAACATTTGGTGTTTTGGAAAGCAATCTGTTGAAAAACTCGCAAAATCTCAAAAAAAAAAAAATTTTCCTGGTGGCGCCTATCGGCATCGCCGTGCCCCAAAAACCTATTTTTTCTTAGAAAAATGGCCCAAATTGCAAAATTTGATAAATATTCCGCAAAAAATTCTGATTTTGAAAATCTTCAGTTCACATCTCTGCGTTATACCCCGTTTAAATATGCAAATGGAATTAACCCCGTTTTTTATATAGTCATTTCGGTAATCCTGTACTTTATTGGTCCCTAAAAAAAAAGAAAAAAATAGAGGGTTTTTTTGCGATTCTGAATGGCACTCGGGGGTTTTCGGGGGGCGCTGATCACGAATATGACATCCATTTCGACCTATTTAGAATCCCGAACCCGAACACGAACAAAAGGAGAAAATGATTTTTCACCAAAATCCATATGTATTGGCCAAAATCGATTCAAATGCACTAAATGGCCGTGAATTTTTATTTTCTATTATATTCCGTTCATTTGAATAGATTTGGGACAACAAATGTGAATTTTGGTGAAAAATTAATTTTCTCCTTTTGTTCGAATTCAGGTCCGGGCTTCGACTTTGACCAAAACTGAAGTTAGATTCATGGCTAGCGACCCCGAAAACTCCAGTGAAGACGTTTTTAACAATTTAAAAAAAAATTTATTAAAAAAATGTTCGTGTTCGGGTTCGGGATTCTAAATAGGTCGAAATGGATGTCATATTCGTGATCAGCGCCCCCGAAAACCCCCGAGTGCCACTCAGAATCGCAAAAAACCTTCTATTTTTTTTCTTTTTTTTAGGGACCAATAAAGTACAGGATTACCGTCATTTCAATCGGTAATTACTAGGGCCCCGTTACAATACTGCCGATGGTACCTATATGGGTTTTTCGAGACAAGGGAAAAAGTTCGTTCTAGAGGCTTTCTAAGGTTCGGAGAATCCGAGACGGGCCCTCACTAGGCAAAATTTATCTTTTTTAAAAATAATTTGATTTTTTATTCGAACCTGATTTAGGGGTTAGAAATGGGGCGAAATGGATGTCGGAAATGGATTGTCAGATCCCGAAAACCTAAAATATCTATCTCAATGAAACAAAAGTTTCCATCCTTTGGTTTACGATACAAACTTTATGGATTTGGGCAATGGTCAAGAATTGGTGTCCCGACGAAAAAAAATGTTAAAAATTTCGGAGGTGTTTTTTCTAGGCTTAAAAAATGCGCTGATCACGAATCTGAACTCAGATTTTGGAAATCATTGATTTTTATCTAGGATTTTTCATCAACTATTTGCTTTTTTTCGATTTTTAAATTATAATTAAAAAAAAGTTTAGCAATGAATTTGTGGTTAAAAAATATTCTGATCATGAGTTTGAGCTCTGATTATGCATGAGCCTTCATTTTATCTAAGATTTTTCATCAAGTGTCATAAAAAAATAAACCGCAGCCAAGCGGACTCGAACCCCAGACCATCGTCTCGATTAATAATTAAATTTCAAAAAATCGTAAAAAATTGAAAACTTGACTTTTCCATACATTCAATAGTTCATTCGAAAGCTCTTTTTAGGCTCTACAACATCTGTGTATGAATTTTTAAGCCCTACTAATTTTCTTAAAATTTTGGAAAAAATCAAGTAGCTGATGAAAAATCCTAGATAAAAATCAATGATTTCCAAAATCTGAGTTCAGATTCGTGATCAGCGCATTTTTAAAGCCTAGAAAAAATACCTCCGAAATTTTTAACATTTTTTTTCGTCGGGACACCAATTCTTGACCATTGCCTGGATTTGGCAATAATTTTTAATTTTATGGAAAGTAAAAAATTAAAAGAAGTGTGAAATTGTGACAATTTCCACCAAATGCAAAGGTGTAATTAAAGTATCAAAGATAGGCGAAAATTTGCATTTTATTTGGACACGATTTTTTTTTAATTTTTATAATTTGAATTTAATTTTTAAAAGCAGCAAAGTTTTATGCGAAATAGAAATTACGAAAAAAATGGGCAAATGAACATCCATTAAACGAAAAAAAAAACTAATTGTTGTCCAAACGTCGCGCCCGCCCAATGAAAATGACGTTCGATGAAAAGTTGAACCAATGAAAAGACAGATATGTAGCCAAAAAAAGAAAAGAAAGAGAGATAGAGCCAAAAAGGGATTTTGACGATCGGTGATCAACGGGAAATAATTTCGCTAATCATTCGTTGGGTTCTTTTGTTTGGTTTTCTCTTTTTCCGTTCTCTGTGCGCAGACTTCCGCTGTAGATCAGAGAACCCAAACGTGTGAACCTTTTACAATGCCATATTTGTTCAGTGTCGCCTCATCATCAAGTACACCGTGTTTGATGTTTCTAATTTTATCTGGCATACTGTTAATCTTCTGCACAATCTTTTGCCTCAGTGTTGCCACAGTGTCCGTGCCCTTCACATTATTAACGGTATATGATACGTTTCTATACTTTGCGAATATTTGAAATTCTTCATCATCAGCGATGGATGAGGAGGGCATCATCGAAAGCATTGCCATTATTAGCCCAGCAGAAGCGATGCCAACGGCGGAGAATGATGAAAAGCCAAAATGATTGTTTGTCATTGGGGCAAATTTGGTGGCAATTGGAGGGAATGGGAAGGGATAATTGGGGATGAATGAATGAACGAATGAATGCGGGGGCTGTGCTTCCCACAACTGTCAATATCATAAGAAAATTGGCATGGGTTATGAATATGCTATAAATGTAAATTAAATTGATCAATAAAAGTAATAAATGGCAATTTAAATAAAATGAAATAATTTTTTATAATACAAATACCTATTTATCCTTAACATCTAGGGGAACGGATTTTTCTCCGAATTAGTGCGAGTTAAAACTAGGGTAGAGCGGTACTGGTGCCGGTACCGACGTAGGAAATTGTTAGAATTGGGTCCAAATGGAGGTCGGAATCTGATTCTACGACCCTTGAAAAACCCTAAAGTAATCTATCCAATTCAATTAAGTTTTTCATTAATTTTTAACTCAGAAAAAGGTTGTGGTAATTTTGTTGAAGAACAAAAATATCTTTTTTAGTGTTGAAATTGAAAACTCACATTTTCCACTCATTAAAATTAAAATTACAAAATGATAGCATTTTTTTTAAATTTATTACGTCGACTTTTTTTTTCAAATTTGGGCTCGGAGTAAGAATTGGGTCGAACTTGATGTCAAAATCGGATTCGGATTCCGCGAACCTTGAACACCCAAAAATAATCTGTCTCGAAAAAATGCCAATTTTGTCCAAAATTTTGCAATTAATTCTTTTTTAAATTTTAAAAATCATTGTGTAACTTCATTGAAAAACATTTTTCTTCAGAAAGGACATCTTTTTATCTAGGGTTGCAACCCCGACCCCGCCCCGACCCGAACCCCGACGCTTCCAACCCCGACGATCCCGAACCCCGACCCTTAACCCCGACTCGGGGTCGGGGTTAAATATACACCCCTAAGAATGGCATTTTTGTGGGAGAAGTCAAAAAGTTAATTCAAAGTTTGAATTTTTTTTTAACCATTTTGCCAAATTTTTATTAAATAAAGTTATTTACTTTAGGGAATGCATATGCATTGTGGTGTAGTGGTTAGTGTTTTAACACTAACACGACCTTTGTCATGAGTTCAATCTCAGTTTACTGTTTCCTTTTTAATTTTTTTTTATGTGATTAATAGGGTTTTTTGAACCAAAATACCCATGAAAATCAATCATCCTTGACATAATTTATTGACTTATTGAACCCAATTTTCCTTTCGCTGAAATTAAAATTTCAATTTTTTGACTAAATCACGAAAATTTAATATATTTTCAAAATAATTTTAACAAAAAACCAAGAAAAAACAAAAATTTATCAGAAATTCATAAATTTTTTGGTGAAAATCTGTTACAAAATAGACCTTAAATTTCAAAATTCGCTCGGCGCTGCCTATCGGCATCGCCGGGGCCACAAAAAAACCCATTTTTCTTAAAAAAAATTTGCCTCAAAATCAAAAAAATTCATCATTTTTTGGACAAAATCTGTTAACAGACATACAAATTTTCAAAATTTTTCCTGGCGGCGCCTATCGGCACCGCCGGACCCCTTTCTCCTAAAATTCTTTAAAAAAAAGAGCGCCGCGAAAAAAAAGATGATTTGAAAAACAAAAAAAAAGATATGGTGATCATAAATTTTTGTTTATGACTAGGATTGTAAATTATGTGGATTAACATATTTTTTCTGCGCATATGCTATGAAGAAAGGGGCTCAAAAATAGCATTTCTACGTTAAAATTTTTTGATTTGGTGAATGTTTTTAGTCCATATAAATCCTTATTTCGCCATTTTTGCCTTTTTAGTCCATATAATTTACAACCCTATTTATTACTTTTAGTCGACTTTTTGGAGATTTTTCGTGACTTAATTCCCAGCTCTAGTTTTAATTAATTCTATACAAAAATATTTTTGATAAAAAGAAATATAAAAGCACATAAAATTATTATTATGAATAATAAAATAAATTTAAGCTAAAATAATATAAAATTTTTTGACTATTTGGTATAAGGCAAAAATTGAAAAACCCCGACCCCGACCCCGAACGATTTGGCAACCCCGACCCCGAACCCCGACGCTGCCAACCCTGACAACCCCGAATTTTCCAACCCCGGCGTCGGGGTTGCAACCCTATTTTTATCAAATGAAACAATTGGGACAGAGGGCAAAAACGCAGGAAAGACTGGGAAAATTTTAAAACCACATATTGTGAGCCCATGTTTACAAAAATGCTTTTCAATTAGACGATTTAAAATTACAATATAAATTATTATTTTGTTTCGTTTCACCCAATTTCCATTAATTCCAAATTTGGTAATTCTATGGAATTGGAAGTCGAAAACCAAAGGGCGGAAGAGGGACTTTTTGATTTGTAAAAATGATCGGTGATCAACGGGAAGCATTTTCGCTAATTATTCGTTGCGGCATTCTTTTGTTTTCTCTTCTTCCGTTCTTGCTGATCACAAAAAAATGGTTGTTTCTTTTTCAATGCCATATCTGTTCAATGTTTCTCCGTCCTTAATTACACCGTATGGGAAGCGTCTAATTTGTCCGGGCACAATGCCAATCTTTTCTCCGATCTTTTGCCTCAGTGTTGCCACAGTGTCCGTGCCCTTCACTTCAACGGTATATGATTTGTAACCATATCTTGCGAATATTTGAAATACTTCATCATCATCATCATCATCAGCAATGGATGAGGAAGGCATCATCACCAGCAGAAGAAGCATTGTCATTATTAGCCCAGAAGAAGCGATGCCATCGGCGGAGAGCAGTGAAAAGCCAAAATGAGTGTTCTTCATTGGGGGTTAATTTGGCGGCAATAAGAATGTTAATTAATGAGTGAATGAATGTGGGATCTGTTGCTTCGTGATAGGTGTAGGGTGGGAATTTAAGTCACGAAAAATCTCCAAAAAGTGGACTAAAAAAGCCATAAAAAATCGCCAAAAAGTCACAAAAAATGTATGTTAGAAGCTTAAACAAAGTGTGGAACATTTTTAAGTCATTTTTAGGCCATTTAAGATCAGCAAAAAAAAAAGTCATTTGACTTAAATTCCCATCTCTAGTGATCACTTTAATTTGGCATTGTTATAGTGAATTATCGAATTAGCAATTTTGAGTGATCACGTTAATTTGGCATAATTATAGTGAATTTGAATTGACAATTGAGTGATCACTTTAATTGGGCAAAATTATAGTCACTTAATGAATTGGGCAATCGAGTGATCACTATAATTTGGCAAAAATTAAAATGCAACACATTTATATTCACATAAATTGGCTCAGCTTCAACCAAATTAATACTTCCTGCTGATCTCATTCAATCCGGTCTAGGTGCTGGTGACAGGATACGTGGATAAAAATTCTAATTACCCTAATTTGTAAACAAAAATTGATCAATATGAAGTAATAAAAATGTCTGTGCAATTGCAAAAAATAAATATTTTTATTATATAATTTTAATTGGTCAATTAAAATAATAAATGCTAATAAGATAAATAGATTTGTATAATTCAACTACCAAACTAATCAGTGTAGCAAGTGCTGAAATATAATGCATCAAAATTTGGGCGCTAAAGAGTATTTTTTTGAAATTTTTTGCACTATTTTGGTCTGGTTTTTTGTTGTTTTTTTACACATAATGATAAATACCCGGGGATTTTCGAGGTCGCTGATCACGAATATGGCATCCATTTCGACCAACTCGGGATCCCGGCCCCGAACTTGAACAAAAAGTTTCGAATTTTCGACTTTTTTGTTAAATTTGAAAAAAATAGACAAAAAAAAAAGTGATTTTATGAGGTTTTTTATTCTAATTTAAAAAAACACAAAAAATAGTGATCACTGATCTGACGGTGCCGTTAGCGGCCTTGGAAAATTCTGAATTTATTTTTAATGATATTTTATTGACAGGTTTTAATTATTAATGGCAATGTCCTTGAAATGAACAAATAATAAATGCACATAATGACTGATATATAAAGAATTATAAAGAATCCAGCAAAATAAGCATGAATTGAGTGGACAATTCGTTAAAAAAATTTTAGATTCCGGAGTTGATTTTAATTTATTATTCATTTAAATTTGGCCGTTCTATTTTTACATTTTAAAATATTTTTATTTTTAATGCTTAATACATATTATGCCCAAATTTATGGTGCCCAAACTTACACTATACAGTTTAAAATACAGAAATACAGTATCACTAAATATGGACAAATCGCAAAATCATTGAACGGTAAAAAAGATCATCTTAAAAAATGAAGCAAATTCAAATTTGTAACGTTATGTTGTTTTGCCTGCTTTTAGGTAGTTTTTGTTGAAAAATTATCATTTGATGGCTTTTTTATAAGGACATAGCACCAATTCGGTCCTCATTTCTCCATGTCGCAGTTTCGGCACCAAATATTGCAGCAACTATGGGATATGCAGAATCAATACGCAAATATGGATTAATTAAAACTAGAGTTGAGCGGGACCGGGAATTTTGACAAAAACCGGGACCGGGACTTACCGGGACCAGAAAAGTCGGGATCGGGAACGGGACCTCGATTTTCGTCCGGGACCGGGACCGCAAGAAAAGCCGGGACCGGGACCAACCGGGAATTTTCCCAAGAGAAAAATTTTTTGAAAAAAATTTTGAAAATTTGAATGCATTTTGTTACGAAAATGTATACTAAACTTCAAAAATGTGCCCAGAAGATTTTTTAATTTTCTTTTGGGGGAGGAAAGGAATTCGAAGAATTTTCTATTATTCTCTGGAAAGTTTTTAAAAATTTTCATTTCGAGGGGGGGGGGGGGAATCTGGAATCTTGGAATTTTCTGGGTCCCAAAATTCTGGATTTTTTAATAAATTAACAATTTCTTAAATTTTTTGCTTTTAAATCGCTGTTTTTGTGGCGCTGTTTTCCAAAAAACTTTTAAATAATTTAATTTTTTTCTCAAAGATTTCTCCTTCTCACCAGTTCCCTTCTCTTTTCTCACCCAGACCCCCATTCTTACTAGTGCTTATTTAGTCCCGCCGGGACCGGGACTGGCAAAACCGGGACCTGGATTTCCATTTTTTCAAAAACCGGGACCGGGATCGGGACCGGGACCTGAAAAACCCGGGAATTCCCGACCGGTCCCGGTCCCGCTCAACTCTAATTAAAACCCATCTTTAGAGATTTCATTTAGCAATTAAATTTTTTCCCTAGCAAGAGTTTTTGCTAGAAAATTTGAATTTCGCTGCTGCACAGCCTTAGTCCCATAACTTTTGCATTTGATTATAAAATTGATTTTTTATTTTATCAAAATTTATGTTAAAGTTTTTAATGTTTCAACACTTAATTTTTCCGTTAAAATTATACATTTTTTACAAAATGTAATAAAATACATTAATTTTAATTTTTTTTAAATTTAAAAATGATTTTACGAACATTTCAGTTGATAAATTTTTTGAAATTTAACCAAATCTTATTGAATTTTGAGAATTAAAATGTAACAAATAAAAAAGGAAATGAAGAAAAACATGTAAACGATTCACAATTTGAAAATTTACAATGTTTTTATTGCAAATTATTTGTCTTTTGAAAATTAAATCGAATTAAATTAAATATTATTTATAATGATTCAGATCGACGAGCAATTAAATTTATTAATTCCTTCTATAAAATTGTGTTAGGGCATTTAATTTTTCTGCTTCTGATGGTATTCTAATCCATTCTAATTACCCTAAAATATAATTATGTATATCATCACTGGGAGTGTTTGAGAGTCTTGATCAAAAAGGTTGAACATCTTGCAATTTAAAAAAATATATAACAAAATATATTTAATCGAATCTGAATCAAATTTTTGTCAGAAATTTTTAAATGGAATTGTTCAAAAAAAAAACAATAAATTTTAAGGTGAGACAAACCGGATTTATATGAATAAAAAATGAAATCTCGGTGAATTATGCCGAAAATATTGAATGATGGATGACATTGGCAAAATGCAAAGGGAATATGACCGTGTAATTCAATGAAAAAATCATAATTTTTACTGGAATAAATTGTTTTAATTCGAATGAAAAAAATAACACCAGGCATGACAAAATGTGGATTTTTTTCTTTTTTTTTTCTTAAAATTTCAAGAGAAAATCTAATATCATTTGATATCACTTAGATCAGATAGAAATTTGAGAAAATTTACAAATTCCATTTTAATAGAGTTGCAATTCCAATTTTCAAATAGGCAGCAATTTCCCTGTCATTTAAGCGCTGATTTTCATTCTTCAATTTATAATAAATATTCATTTTTTTTTTTTTTTTTTTTTTTCTTGATTCGAATATGTATTTTTAACTAAAAAGAAAACATTTTAATTAAAATTCGAATTAAATTAATTACTTCCAATTTCAATACCAAATTCCCTTTACTATTTAATGAATGTCATTCTATTAATGCCCAATTCTTTCGCAAATTGTTTCTGTTTTCCTTTTTTGTGCATTCTTTTAAATTGATTAATTTGTTTAATAAATTCCTGCTTTTTCTATTCATAATAATTCTTTTGATTACTTTAATTTTTATATAAATTAAATTCTTTTTTCCATTTATAAATTTTCGCTCGACTAATTCCCAATTTCACAGCGATTTTTTGCTCAATTTTATTTCGAACTTTTTCAGAATATTTCCCACTTTTCTTAATTCCTTCTTTTATCACGTGAAATTTCTGAACAATTTCATATTTATATTGTTCATCGAATTGATCATTCTGATCATTGCGATTTGAATTGGTTGAGCTTAATTCATTTTGATCACGTTGACGATAATTTTCATTTTGATAAATTTCATTTTCATTTTCAAATTCCATTTTTTCATTGTCCCATTTTTTGCCAAATATTTCAGCAAAAGTTGGCTGAAGTTTTGCATTCTTTTCACATATATTTGAATTGTTATGAATAAGAACACAAAAATAAAAATAAGAAAATGCATCTCTTAAAAAATAAACATTTAAAATTTTATTACAATTATTCAATTTATTTTTAATATTAAAATCATAAAATATGACAAAGAATTATTTTTTCAGTGGATAAATAAATACAATAATCATTTTATACAAAATTTGTAAATATTAGAAAATAAAATGGTTGGCTAAAAATTTTAGGAAGCAATTTCGTAATGTTGTAAAAAATTTTGGGAAAAATAATGACCCCTTTTTATAAACTGTTTGGCATTGCCAAAAATTTACTTTTTAAAAGTTAAAAAAAATGAAATTAAGAATATAAGGATATCTCAAAAAATTTAGAATTCAGATTCGCTTTTTGTACCCAAAATTAAAATTGAATTTTCATTCTCTCAGCGAGACGCGCAAATTTGAAATTTCCTGGACCTAATAATGTTTTGATCAGGGTTGCCAGATTAAAATTTTCAAAAGCCTCATTTGGCAGGCAAAAAAGCCTCATTTTGGGTCAAAAAGCCTCATTTTTACAAATTTATTCAAAACACATTAAAAATGTTCAATATTATATTTTTGATTTTCCTTGATCAATTTGAGCAATTTTTTGTTAGAAATAAGCATTTTGTGAAATTCTGAGCACGAAAAATCGAAGTTGATTTTTTGCGGCGCTTTTTTCAAAAAAAAAAACTTGGAGAAAAGGGAGGCCGGCGGTGCCGATAGGCGCCGCCGGGAAAAATTTTGTGATTTTTAATACGATTTGTTAACAGATTTGACCACAAAAATGACCAAATTTTGCGATTTTGAGCAAATTTTTAAAAAAATAAAGGATTTTTAGGGGCTGGCGGTGCCGATAGGCGCCGCCAGGAGAAAAATTGAGAATTTTGACCATTTTTTAGCAGATTTTCAGTAAGAAATTCCTAATTTTGTGGTTTTTTGGAAAAAAATTAGTTCTATTTTCGTTTTGATGCTCTATTAAAAACCCAAATTTTAAATAATTGAAAACATTATGCCAACTTATAAAATTAATCAAAATTTAAAAAATCTGACGAATTTTTCCCCAAAACATCAAAAATCCTCAAAATTTCTCAAAAACCACAAAAAGCCTCAAAAAACCACAAAAAGCCTCATTTTGAGAATTTAGCCTCATTGACCTATCAAAAAACCACAAAATGAGGCTAAAGCCTCAGATCTGGCAACCCTGGTTTTGATCCTTTGACAAATTGTTTTTGTGTAATTTTGAAATTGTTTTCTCGAACATAAATTTAACGCATAAATATTTTAATTTTCAGTTTTTTTTTATTTATTTTGTATTTGTATTCATTGGGTTTCTTTTTTAAAATGCAAAAAGATATCTCAAAAAATTTATTAAAGAATATAAAATTTTGTGGCTATCAACCATTTTTATTAGGGTTTTTTGTACATATTTCTTACATATTTTGGGATTTTTTTTTTTTTTTTTTACATATTTTGACGACTTTTTGTACATATTTTTGACAGCCCAAATAATAATAATTATTATTATTTATGTGGCTAAATTTAATAAAAATATGTAAATAAAGAATAAAGTATTTAGAAAGCAGGGATTTCATCAAAATTTCACATGCATATCGTTTAATATGACAAAAGAATAATTTCTTTCTGTGCTCAAACAAACTACAATAATTATTTTATACAATTTTTTAATTATTATTAAAAAATATTTGGCTAAAATTTTAGAAAAATTTCGAGTGATTAAATTGCCAATAACTTTAACCGCATTCATTTTATTATCATAATAACCCCAAAAAAAAAACAAATGCCACCACAACAATTTTAATTACAGTAACCATCAGTACAACAGTAAGAAAAAATGACAAATTGAATTTCCTTATTGAAAAATCAATGCACAAGGGAACATTCCGAGCTGTCAGTGGGAAAATGCTATAAACGATATATACCATTGGATAGAGCAGCAGGTTCGACTTCTATTGTGAATTTTTGATTTTAGCGGTGCTTTCTGCCTTCTTCATGAGTCAAAACATTAAAAAAAAAAACCCCAAATTATTTTTCAAAGAATGATGGAATTTATTATTTTATTTTTATGTTATTATTAATAATCAATTCAATAAGCGAGATTTTATTAGTTAATATATGTGAAAAGTATGGGAAAATACGGTCAACTTTTGCAATTTGTCAGGATTTGACCATTTTAAAAGGTTAAAAGTGCCCCATTTTTATCCCCGGAAAAATATCTTCCAATTTTTTTAATTTTCTTTTGAAAATTTCAATTTTTTTTTAATTATAAATTTTGCCATTTTGGATAAAATCCCTTAATTTTATAGTCAAAACTTTCAAAATTTTGTGAAAAGTTTTTGCCATCAAAAAACTAAAGCTTAATTTTAAAAAAGAAGAAAAATATTCATTAATATTAAAATGAAATATGATAGAACATTTTTTTATGTGTATTAACTAACCACAATAATCTTTTTATATTAATTTTAATCGAATTTGGCATAAAATTGAGCAAAAGTAAATTATTTTTAAAACTACGGTTTAAGAATTACCTGTTTTTTCGATTTTTCCGAATTTTGGTCCCTAATTGGGATTTTGGACTATTTATCATTCGACAGCTTAATCTGTTTATGAGCTCGGGGGGAAACAATTGGAGGTCAAAATTATTTTGCTTAATTTTTGGCTGAAATTTTGTCACTACTTTGGCATTTTTCTAACCTTTTAGTTAACTATTTCTAGATTTTTTATAACTAAAATTCGCGGAACTTAGTAATTATCTTTGTCAAAAAAACAAAAAAATCTTTTTTTTAATATTTCCTTCATTTGATTACCAACCCAAACTCTATAGATTTGGAAATAATTTAATTCTTTTTTTTTGTTATTGTTTTTCGATTGTTTTCGAATTTAAAATTTTTAAATGGCAGTAAAGTTTTATGCAAAATAGAATTACACAAAAAAATTTGGATAAATGAAAACCCATCAATGAAATAATTTTTTCTACACCTAATAAAAAAATATAAAAGAAAGACAGATAAGCCAAGAAAAGGATTTTTGAATCGATCAAAAAGGGCGGCTGATCAGTGATCAACGGAAACATTTTCGCTAATCATTCGTTGTTTGTTTTTTCTTGTTTTCTCTGTGCGCACTTCAGTGTTGATTCCAAGAGAATGTTTGTGAATCTTTGAATGCCACAATCCTTCAAGGTTTTTTCGTCCGTAAGTTCTTTTTGGAAGCCTCTAATTCTTCCAATTTGTCCGGGCTCAATTTCAATCACTTTCCCGATCTTTTGCCTCAATATTTCCACATTGTCCGTGGCCTTCACTTGAACGGTATATGTTCTTCCACAATACGTTACGAACACTGAAAATTCATCATCTTTAGCGACGGATGAGGAGGGCATCATCATCACCAGCTGAAGAAGCAATGCCATTATTAGCCCAGCAGAAGCGGTGCCAACGGCGGAGAACAGTGAAAAGCCAAAATGATTGTTTTTCATTTGGGCAAATTTGGTGGCAAGAAGAATGTCAATTAATGAGTGAATGAATGCGGCGACTGTGCTTCCCACAACTGTCAATATCATAAGAAAATTGGCATGGGTTATGAATATGCTAAAAATGTAAATTGAAATCAATAAAATTAGCAATAAAAATAAAATGAAATATTTTTGTATAATACAAATCCTAATTTTCCTTACCAATACGGGGACGGATTTTTCTCTGAGTCAGAGAGATCTCGAGTCGGGACTCCGACTAAAACCCGGTCCCTATCAATCCCGAAAAATTTAGAAAAATGATCGGGACGAATCCCTGTCGGGATTTTGATGAAAACCCGGTCCAGCTCAACCCAGAAGAATTTTTGTAGCATGTAAATGATCACTTTTGTTCGGCACTTTTCTAATAAAAAATTGTATTATGTACACAAACAATAAAGAAATATGCCCAATAAAATAAAGAAAATTGGCATGGATTATGAATATGCTATAGATGTAAATTGAATTGATCAATAAAAGTAATAAAATGGCAATAAAAATAAAATAGAAAATTTTCATAATACAAATACCTAATTATTCTTTAACCATTAGGGGAAAGAATTGTTCTTCGAATTAGAACAAGTTAAAACAAAGTAAAAAGCCCATAAAATTTAAAGGAACATAGGTCCAGCGATGCTGGGATTTATATGAAATATTTTTGTATAATACAAATACCTAATTATCCTTAACCATTAGGGGAATGGATTTTATCCGAATTAGAGAGAGTTAAAACACGTAAATTTTCTGAAATTTTTTTCGAGCCATTTCTTAGGGGGTGTATTTTCCCAATTTTATTGCATTTTTAATGGAATTTTTCGCAAAAACGCCAAAAAAGGCATGAAAACCCAAAAAGGCCAAAAAATGCATTTAAGGCACGAAAATCCTGAAATAGGCCAAAAAAGGCATAATAAAAGCCAACGTAGAAGCTTCAACCCAAATGGAAAATGTGTTATTTATGCTTAATATGTCGAAAATATTGCGCAAAAAAAGGCATATGCCTAAAAATCCGGTCTCTAATTATGACAAAAAAAATGTTTTCTTTGGGCGGCTGCAACTGTTGTGCAGCTACGGTTCAGGCCTGTACAAATTCATTTAAAAATAGATGGTGGATGCAAACCCACCAAAAGAGTTCATTTTATTGAATTGTTTTTGAATTAATTTTTGTTATCTTTGGGACAAATATTTTTTTATAAATTTTATTTTAATTTTTCGAAAGTTTTGACCTGTTTTTTCTTGAAAATTACTTGATCGTCGGTATGCTAGTGGTGGTTTAATACGGTAGCCCGCCCGCTAATGTCCCCAAATCCGCTAAAATACCTTACCATAATTTTATCTGTCTCCAACAAAAAAAGTCCAAATTCGTTTCTTTTTCAGGTCCAATGCCGTAATGTTCCAATGTTGCATCGTTATTCTCAAGTTTAGTGCCATTATCTTTGCGCAGTTCTATTTCTCCGGTTTCACAATTCAATTCCTCGCCCTTCTCCTTCCTTATGCGGTCCTTCAAACTTTGCACAATATCGGTGCCCATCACTTTAAAGGTGCTATGTCATTATTTAAAAACCATCATTATGTGCGTTATTTAAAAAACCATCAAAATAAAAATTTTTGCTTATAACTTTGCTCTAAAAAGAGCAAATTTTTATTTCTTGCTATCATTCGATAGAACTAAGTATTCTTTATGAGCCTGTAAAATTTCAAAAAAATTCATTATGTTTGAAAAAAGTTATGGCCAAAAATGTTCGAAAACAAGGGGTTTTTGAGTTCCTCGAACTATAACTTTTTTAAAACTTAAGGAAATTTTTTGAAATTTTGCAGACTGATAAAGAACACTTAGGGCTATCGAATGATATCAGGAATTAAAAATTTGGTTGCTTTGGACAAAGTTATAAATAATTTTTCGACAAAAATTTTCATAATGATGGTTTTTTAAATAATGCCCTTTATGATGTTTTTTAAATAATGCCCTTTATGATGTTTTTTAAATAACGCCCTTTATGATGTTTTTTAAATAACGGATCCGCCCCACTTTAAAGGATGATTCGTCTTCGGCAAACATCCTATATCCTTTTGTTACGCGAATTTGAAAATCCAAAGACAAGAAAACAGTGTCATCTTTCATAATGCCACAATTCTGAATGGTTTGGTAATTCCCAATTGATTATGACCATCCGGGTCGCCGCTCAACACCTGTTTTTCGGGCAGAATGTCAATTATTTGTTTGATTTTTTCTTTCAAAATTTGCACAGTATTCTCGGGCTTCACCACAAATGAGTGTTTTCCCCATCGTAGTGCACAAAAATTAAAATTTATCCCATGACAGGACAATAATACTGCCTTGTTTAATACCGTAATTTTCCAATTTATTACTGGCATTGAACATCGGACTATTTGAGTACGATCTCAGTATTTGCCTTTTATCTGGAATATGCCCAATTTCCTGGATGTTTTCGATCATCCGTTTCAATGTTGCCACAGTACCATTTTATTCACCTCAACTGGGTATCGAATCTTTGGAAGTTGAAAAATATTATTTAAATCTTTCATGCTCATGGTGCACAAAGAGATAAGAGACAAACTATACGAAGAAAGAATTTTTGGAGTGTATGGGTTAAAAAAATTTCAAAACCTGGCATTCAAAACTATTCGCAATTTTGGAAGAATTGTGCAACGGAATTCATCCGATTATACCTCTTTTTATCCAGGTTGAAAAAGTCAATAATTAAAAAAAGGAAAAGTATAATTTTGCCAGAGCTTAATGAAAATGTAATGCACCAACATTGTGGCAAAATGCCAATGTGTTATCATTATCTTCTCCATTTTCATCCTGGTGCTTTTTGGTTTCCAAAAATTTCCCGAGTCGAGACAAAAACCCAAGAGATCGCTTCTCTCGAATAGAACACGCGCCCTCCCCCCACCCCCGCCTCCCAGCATAGGTCACGTCAATTCCGTTGTCTCCATTAATGTCACCCACATTCGTCCAATGTTTCATTGTTCCGAAATTCAAAAGTGCCAGCAGTTGTGTGTCTGTGTAATTTTATTTGACCGCTCAAACAGTTCAAATCTATATCAATCGTCGGCTTAATCTTCTTCTTCAAACTTTTCACAGTGCCTGTGCCATTTGTGATATTTCTGAATTTTTTTGTGGCGATGCGCCAATTGACACCGCCGCAACTCAGCAAATTAAAATCAGTAAATTTTTCAAATTTTGATTCAAAATCACACAAAATTGACAATTTTTTGTGCAAAGACTGCTCAGAAATACGGCAAATTTGCCAAAATTTCCGGCGGTGACAAAAGACAATTTTAGGCGGATTATCTGGGTGTAATTGCAAATACTGACAAAAATTGAACACTTAGAAAAAGTCAGAGTGCGGGGACACAGGCTTATGAGCTTAACTGAAAGGGTGCTTAAAATCAGCCGGTGCGAAAAATGATAAGGAAATACGTATTTAATATATCCGAAAGTTACAGAGCATAAAAGCGAACGATTGGAGGAAAGACAGATAGCCAAAAATAGGGGATTTTTGTGAGTGTCTTTGTGTAATGAGTTAATTAATAATGGTCGTTTAGCAACGGGAAAAAGTTGTTCGTCACATTATCGATAGATTATATTTTCTTCAGTTCTGGCCAATTTCGGCGGACGGCGCGTGGACTTTCTTTTCTCAGAAATTTTTTTCCATCAAATGAAATTGACATAAATTTCATCTCCTTCTTCTTTAATGCCATTTTCCTCAATTGTTCCGTTGTCATTTGCCAAAGTTTCACCATATTTATTTTTCAGCTTCATTTCTGCTACTTCTCTTGCGTAATTATGCCAATTTACTTTAATCATTGCGTAGATCTTTGCCTTCAAAATTTGCACAGTGTCCCCGGCATTAACCTCAACTTTGTCAGAACCTATTACATTATAAGGACTTTCTAATTTATACGACACGGAAATTTTAAACACATCTTCTAAGAGAATGGTATCGCCTTTTACAATGTCATTGAACACCATGTTACGTTCAACAAGCTTGGTTAGGTCTGGGAAGCGCAGTTTTTGCCTTTTTGTTGGAATGTCAGTCAGATCTTTGATCTTCTTTTTCAAATCAAACAAAAAATCAGTGGCCTCCACCTCAACGGACCATTCTTTCTGTCCATGTTTCACTTTAATTTCAAATTTGTCCCAAGACACGCAAATTTTTTCTTTTTTTCTGATGTTACATTCGTCCATCGTTTTTGTATTATCATTTAGCGTAAAAGAGCTGCCCCATTTGCTTATAGTTAATGATTCGAGCGGAATTTTAAACATATCTTTGACTTTCTCCCGCAATTGTGCCACAGTGTCCGTTCTTTGCACTTCAATGTTTTTCCACACTTTCCCGTATTTTAATTTGATTTCAAATTTATCCAATTTAATCTCCGATAGATAAAAGGTTGGTTTTCCAACCAAATCTTTCAATTTTTTATTCTTCTCAAGCCAAGCAGAATTGCATAAATTATGTTTCAGTTTTTGTCTTTCAGGCTTAATTTTCAATTTTTCTTCAGTCTTCGTCTTCAAATCGGCAACAGTGTCCGTTTTGTGAATATCAACAAAAATTGTTTTTCCTTTTGAATCATTCCCTTCTCTCGATTCTGGAATAATTTTATACGGTGGAGCAATGGATAACGGCACCACCATTATCATGATAAACATTATCATTTCAGCAGCAATGCCAACGGAAAAAAGAGAAAAGTCAAAAAGATTCATTTGGGGGAAATTTGAATGAATGGGAACAGGGAGAGAGAGGATGGATATTCAAATGAATGAATGTGAGGACTGTTGCTTCACCACTGACAAGGAAGCCCGTTTATGGGGAAAATTCTACTCAAACATTTCATTATATTAGCAAACAGGTGATTACTTTAATTTGGCAGAGTTATAGTGAATTATTGAATTGGCAATTGCGTGATCACTTAAATTTGGCAGAGTTATAGTGAATTATTGAATTGGCAATTGCGTGATCACTTAAATTTGGCAGAGTTATAGTGAATTATTGAATAGGTGATTCGACATTTTCAGCCCTGAAACTTCCGGCGCTCAGTCAAAACGACGGCGGAAATAATTTTTGCAAGAGCGCTGCAAATGTTGTTTTGACGGGGCGCCGCAAATTTCTACGCCTCAAGTGCCACCCCGCAAATGACGACGGCCAATCGTGATGAATAAGTCTCTGCTTCAAGAAACTTATGAGCAAAAATTTTAAAAAAACCTAGTTCTTTGGTTTATTCTGACCATAGATTTTAATACTGAAACAATTACAAAATTTGCTTTGTAATTTGAGTAAATTTGTTGAATATCGTCAACATTATTGTGGCCAAGTGTCCGTGGGATTTCCGAATGAAAGTTCGTGGGTAAATAGAGCACCCATGGGTTCTTAAGAAAACTGGTTTTATTTTCTGCAAAATGAGCACGAGTGCCGAGTTATAAAATGCCATTAGTTTTTTATAATTAAAGAAAAGAAACAATTGCTGGTCAGAAATTTTTGGGTCCCAAGTTCGAATCCCCTATGTGCAAATCCATTTTGTCATTTTTATTTTTGCTTTTTATGCAAAGTCAATTACCAAAAAAAATTATTTCTGAAAAATTCTTTATTTGAATTTTATTCAATTAAAAATCAAAAATTACATTTAACATAAAGATGCAATATGTCGCTTTAAAAAATTATATTTTTGTCTAATATTTTTATTGAGTATATTATGCATTAAAATGAATAAAAAATAAATAAAATTTTGTTTTAAATATAGTCTTTGATAATTGAATAGGCAAAAAAACAAAAATAAAGAATTAAAAAAAAAAATAATTTTGCATATTAGGGAACCGAACATGGGTTAAAAACGCTAACTAGCGCACTACCGTTACCACTGGACAATGCATGCAGAAGGACGACACCCAACTCGTTTTTATTACCCCAACTCGTTTTTATTACTCCAACTCGTTTTTATTACCCCAACTCGTTTTTTTTTTACCCCAACTCGTTTTTTTGATGTAAAAAATAGAAAAATCAAAGGAAAACGCTTAAATTTTCAAAATTTTTAGTTCTAAAGTAATCCAGAAAACCCAAATTGGTGCTACAAATGGACAAAGGCAGGGCCGGAAAAGAGGAGGGACAGCGTTACGTGTGCTCTGGATGCAGGCGAATAAAGGACAAGAAGGAAGTTCCTAGTGACACAAAATTGACTGCAAGGAAGGACTTGGTGAATCATGGGCAGACAGCGGTACGAAATACCCCATTTTTTGTCAACCATTCTCAATGACGGAATTTCTAGGCGTCGAAGTGAGTATCTTTTTTTGAAAATGCCTGAATTAATCTGCTTTTTTGAAGAGCGAAGAAAGGTTCAAGCGGAACTGGCACTAGGCGCGAGAGAGAACATCGCCTCGGCGAAAATGTGAATTGAATGCGGAATCGAACAAAATTACAGCGACAAAACGGATGAGTCAGAGGGCGATTGGCGCACAAGGACAGCGACCACTTTCAAGAATATTTCCTACTGGATTGTTCAAATGAAATTTCCATTTTTTCGTCACCTCGTCGGCTGTCCTTGCTCAAAAAACGAGAACAATTATAAGTGGTGGCACTTTCAAAAGGGTGAATTTTCCAGATGACAATAATAAATAGGGCGAGGATTTTTAGGGGCGAACAGTCAAAATAGGGATTCCTAGGGTCGGATAGGGGCGTTAAAACGAAGAATTTCCGAACAAAAAATGTGTTTTTCGTGCATTTCTCGTCGAGTTAAAGCCGCAGAAAAAATAAGTAAAAACCTAAGAATCCTCACCCTAATAATAAACTTTGAAGACAGTGTTTGGATTTAGGTCTATCGAGTCTTTGGATGGGATTAATCGATTTGTACAATTCCAAGGAACCAGAAGGCACTAAATTCCAGCGCATTGTCAGAAAAATAGGGGCGCTTCAATTTTGTCCGCCAAATTACTTCGCGCGTTCACGGCAACTCATTACCGATTCGCCACTGGGGATAGCAAATCGGGGAGTATTAGAAGAAATTCTCACCTACTATGTATGTCGAAACACAATACAGAAAATATGTAAATTTTGAAGTTTTGGGATGACATCATGGATTAAAAATCGTATTGATCGTTCATTTTTTCCCTTTTTGACGTCGACCAACACCGTACAACAAATCATGCTGAATCATATCATTGTCGTCAGCGTCACTTTTACCAGCCCGGTTTTTTGTTAGGGCGGTGGATTGCAAATTTTCAGGTTAACGTGAAAATCTTTCTCTAATGAACTTGACGAAATAAACATGGAGGATGATGCAAGGAACTTGGCACAACAAAGTCTGGACGAAGATGGCCTTCTCAATGCCGATTTGCCTTTTGACGAACTGGGTGAAATTGAATTTTGAAATACTCGAAGACGGGCAAGAAGAGAATGATATCATTTCAACAGATGATGAAGTCGATATCATTAATTAAATGGAAATTGAAATTTATTATCTTTTTCATATTTATTGTCGGATTTCCGGTGTCGGAGACTGGGATGCAGTCCAATCGGCCAAGTGGACTACATCCCAGCCAGCTCAATTGGTTTGTTCGAGAGTAATTGATTAAATGAAAAAAGAATGATGTTTTGGCCGATTTCCAGCAGGCCCCAAAAGTCGGGCCGCAAGTGTCCAAAAATGGCTCTTAAGAAATTGACCGCAAATGTCCGAGGCGCAAATGTCTCAAAAGGAATACAAAGGAGCCGAGATGGGCCCGCCACTTAGGCAATTAAAAAAAAAAAAAATAAAATTGTGCCTTTTTGTTGGAATCTGGGTTCGAGATTAGAATTGGGTAAATCCCCGACCCTTGAAAACTCTAAAGTAATCTATCTCGAAAAAATTCAGTTAAATTTTAATTAATTTTAACTCAGAAAAAAGTTGTGGTAACTTCGTTGAAGAATAAAAACATCTTTTTTAATGTTGAAATTGAAAACTTACATTTTCCACTAATGAAAATTAAAATTACAAAATGATAGCATTTTTTTTTTATTTATTACGTCGACTTTTTTGTTCAAATTTGGGTTCAGAGTAAGAATTGGGTCGAATTTGATGTCAAAATCGTTCTGTGAACCATGAAAACCAAAAATAATATGCCTCGGAAAAATTCTTTTTTTAATTTTAACAATTATTGTACAACTTCATTGACGTACAATTTTTTCGAAAAGACATCTTTTGATCAAGTGAAAGAATTGGACAGAGGGCAAAAACGCATAAAAGATTGGGAAAATTTAAAACCACATATATTGTAATCCCCTATTTACAAAATTGCTTTTCAATTAGACGATTTAAAATTACAATATAAATTATTATTTTTTGTTTCTTTTCCCCAATTTCCATTAATTCCAAATTTGGTAATTCTATAGAATCGGGAGCAGAAAACTAAAGGGCGAAGAGGAAATTTTTGGTTTTGTTAAAAATGTTCGGTGATCAACGGGAAGCATTTTCGCTAATTATTCGTTGCGGCATTCTTTTGTTTTCTCTTCTTCCGTTCTTGCTGATCACAACAAGAAAATGGTTGTTTCTTTTTGAATGCCATATCTGTTCAATGTTTCCTGATCATTAAGTACACCGTATGGTGGGTGTCTAATTGTTCCAATTTGTCCGGGCACAATGCCAATCTTTTGCCCAATCTTTTGCCTCAGTGTTGCCACAGTGTCCGTGCCCTTTACTTCTACAGTATAGGTTTTGCCTGTATGGCCCCTATACTTTATGTCGGAACTCTGGGGTTCCGACTGCTGATCAATTGATCAGCAGAAATGAAGAAAAGAAGTGGCGGACGTTTCCCCCTCCCTTTCACATGCACCCCACTCCGTTCCACCCCTCTGCTCCCCTTTCCTTCCAAATTGTCAATTGTTTTTGTGATCCCTTTCCTTCCCCGCGCACAATTTAATCGCTAATTCATCAACTCGCAACTTTTCTTCCCCCAATTTCATTACGATTTTTGCCCCGTTCCTCCCCCCAACCGCCGTAAAACTGTTTGTCACTAATTGCCTCCCCTGTTTATTGTGCGATGAAAAACTCAAATTGGAGTGATCAAAGTACTCCGTTTTTCCCTCCCCACAATTTGTGATCGAAATGCCCCATTTTTTCACCATTTTTCCAATTGTTGCCCTCCGTTCGATCAGCCCGTTTTCTGCCCAATTTTCGTCCATCTTTTCAATTTTTTATGTAATTTTGTTAATATTTAAATGGCCCCAAATGAACCCAAATTTGCATTTCCATTTCCATTTTGCATTTCCCCATCAGAGAATTGTCCCATTGTGTGGTGAATAAATAATTTTTATTTGTTCTTTGATCATCCGGGAGCCTCCAATCCCAGCACACTTCTCCCCAATCACCGTCCGAACAACAAAGCACAACATTGTGCACTTTGTCTCGACAAAGTGGGACATTTACGAACATTTGAAATTGATCATCATTTTCATCAGCAATAGATGAGAAGGGCATCATCAAAAGCATTGTCATTATTAGCCCAGCAGAAGCGATGCCAACGACAGAGAACAGTGAAAAGTCAAAATGATTGTTCTTCATTTGGGCAAATTTGGTGGCAATAAGAATGCTATTTAATGAGTGAATGAATGAATTGGGATCTGTTGCTTCGTGATCGGTAGGGCTGGGAATTTAAGTCACGAAAAATCTCCAAAAAGTGGACTAAAAAAGCCATAAAAAATCGCCAAAAAGTCACAAAAAAAAATCATAAAAACGCCAAAAAGTCACAAAAAAAAATCATAAAAAACGCCAAAAATTCACAAAAATGCATGTTAGAAGCTTCAAACAAAGTGTGGAACATTTTTAAGTCATTTTTAGGCCATTTAAGATCAGCAAAAAAAACCATTTGACTTTAATTCCCATCTCTAGTGATCACTTTAATTTGGCAAAAATTAAAATGCAACACATTTATATTCACATAAATTTGCTCAGCTTCAACCAAATTAATCCTTCCTGCTGATCTCATTCAATCCGGTCTAGGTGCTGGTGACAGGAATTACGTGGATAAAAATTCTAATTACCCTAATTTGTAAACAAAAATTGATCAATATGAAGTAATAAAAATGTCTGTGCAATTATTATATGAAAAACATTTATGCAAATCGATGTTTTCTCCTTTTTCTTGCAAAAAAATAAATATTTTTATTATATAATTTTAATTTGTCAATTAAAATAATAAATGCTAATAAGATAAATAAATTTGTATAATTCAGCTACCAAACTAATCAGTGTAACTGATCAGTGTAGCAAGTGCTGAAATATAATGCAACAAAAATTGCTGCAAATGCCGAATCACAAATACATTTAAAGTTTCTGTGGGATTTTTGGGCTCACTGCACGAAAAACACAGTTTAGCTCGGAAATTCTTCGTTTTAACGCCACTATTCATCACTAGAAATCACTATTTTGGAGTTTTGCCATTAAAAAAAAAAATTACTTCGGAAGTTGGCCACTAAAATAATTTTTTGCCACTGTTTTGGCATTTTTTGGAAAACTTCCCAACAAAATGCAATAAAAACGAAAAATACACCCCTAAGAATCGAGCTAAAAACTTTCAAAAATACACCCCTAAGAATTGGAAAAATTTCACAAAAATTCTTCCCCCAAATATTTTTTCTTTGTAACTGCAATCATTGAATAAAATTGTTTGCCTTAATTTTAAATTATTTTCAAATTAAAAAACGGCTATTTAAAAAATTACACCCCTAAATTTAGAACTAGAGTGCCACGGGACCGGGAATTTTGGGCAAACCCGGGACCGGGATCTTTTCGGTTTGAAAACCGAGAATTTTGGCTGGGAAAATCGGGAAAAAACCGGGACTAGTCCCGGTCCAGGTCAAAACCGGGACCTTGGTACTCAGTTGTCCGCTTCCAGGTCCCGGTCCCGTGGCACTCTATTTAGAACTTTTTCGCCACTATTTTGCCAGTATTTTGGCATTTTTTCGTCAAAAAAGAATAGGTTTTTAAAAAGCTGTAATATAAATAATTCTGGGCTTCAAATATTTTTCATTATACCCAAATGTTGCTCATAATTTTTTCTCTATCGATATGCAAAATTTAGTGCAGATTTAACCTAGGGAAAAAAGCCACACATAGAAAAATAAATTTTGTTTTTTACATTATTGTTATAAAATGAAGAGAAAGTACATAAAATTGAGAGAAAAAAGATAAAAAGTAAATGTGACAAAACGCCAATTTTTTTTCTATAACTATTAGTAGAGACCGACTTTTGAGGCATATGCCTTTTTTTTCTGCGCACTAGTTTCGGTATATTAAGCATAAATAACGCATTTTCCACTTGGTTTGAAGCTTCTACGTTGACTTTTATTATGCCTTTTTTTGCCTTTTTCGGGATTTTCGTGCCTTAAATGCCTTTTTTGGCATTTTGCCGTTTTGGTGCCTTTTTTGGCGTTTTTTCCCGAAAAATTCCATAAATTAAATCGAGAAAATACACCCCTAAAAATGACTTGAAAAATTATCAGAAATTACACCCCTAAGAATTGTTTTTTTTTTAGAAAATACACCCCTAAGAATTAAAAATTTTTTCTCAAAAATTGATCGCCAAAATTTCATTTTTTTCTTGATAAAAAATTTTAGGTTTAAAAATTTTCTTAGTCAAAAAACATTATAAAACATTTATTAGTCATTAAAAGACCAAAATTAAGTTTTTGGTTAAGTTTTACGTGTTTTGCTCACTAAAAATACGCAATAAAAAATTTTTAATGCCTTTTTTCATGCCTTTTTCGGAATTTTCGTGCCTTTTCATGCCTTTTTTTCAATTTTTTCGTGCCTTTTATAGTGCCTTTTTCGCGATTTTTGGTGCCTTTTTAGTCGGTCTCTAATTATTAGGCTGTCAAAAATATGTACAAAAAGTGGTCCAAATATGTACATAAATATGTAAGAAAAATCACAAAATAGTACAAAAAACCCCAAATATGTAAATAAAATTTTTTTAAATGGTTATTTTTTGGAAAAAATCATCGTAAAATATGAAATAGGCATCAAAAGGCCATAAAAATTACTTATATTCTTAGAATCACTTTTAGTATTTTAAAAATTACTTTTTTTGGTATTTTTCATTGGCATTTTTGCACTATAAATTTTCAAAATTTCTCGAAATATTTGAAAAAATATGAAAATATGTGCATTGCCGAAATTTTGGATTTTTTTTTTGAGAATTTCCAAAAACTTCCGTAAAAAATCCTCAAAATATGTTAAAAAAATGAAAATATGTAAGAAAAGGTCCAAAATATTTACCAAATATGTATAAAATCCCGAAATATGTAAAATATGTATAAAACCTCGAAATATATAAAAATATGTAAATAAAAGTCCCAACTTTTGTTCGCAAACACAAAAAGAAAGTGTTTTCCCTGCTATTTAGAGCATGGAGAAGCAAGGAAAAAAAAATGTATTTACATAAAATTAACAGCCCTAATAATTATCCATAAAAAATATTTTTTGGCAATTTTTTTTTCTTTTTTACCGTCCATGCATCGAATCGGGCGAAACTCAACTCGTACTGTTTTTCGACTAAAAAATTGTCATAACTTTTGTCAGCGTCGACCAAAATAGACATTCTTGGTATCATTGGATGCTCTTAAGGTTCTCTAATCCAAGAAAATTTTATCATATTTCCAAAAAGATATGACAAAAATAAAAAAAATTTTCAACCACAATTTTTTTTTCTCAAACAGACAAAAATTTGAAATTTTGCAAGGAAACAGAGAAAAACGAAAACATGCCCTAAAATAAAAATGGCATAATCTGCATTTATTCTTGAAAACCCAACAAATTTAGTATCAAATATTCGCCAAATAAAATTTTAGAAAAGCTATTTGATCCCCTTCATAGTATATGCACACTAAAAAATATGGCCAAATTATACAATTTATAGCCCTATTTATATCGAAAGTCGGTCCCTTCTGTCCTTGGCAAAAAATAGAGGCCGGCGTGATCGGGACTCCCGCGGAACTTTTACCTACAATTTTCTCGACAAATGCGGGAGTGAAAATAAACTGGTAATAAATGGGTTTTGGGCAAAATTAAGCAATTTTGATTGAAAATTGGTTCATAATGAGTAAAAATGTCTGAATTTTTTGTGGCGATGCGCCATTTGACACCGCCGAAACTCAGCAACTCATAATCAATAAATAATTTTTCAAAGTTTGACCCAAATCACACAAAATTGATCATTTTTGGTGCAAGACTGCTAAAAAATGCGGCAAAATTTGCCAAAAGTTCCCAGCGGTGAATTTGACTTCAAGATCGCATAATTTAATTATTTTAAGACAAAAGTTCCGGACACCCGAACCGCTCCCGCAAATTTTTTTTTACCGGGCTTTAGTAAAAACCAACCTCAGTTGTGCTTATATAAATAAACAAAACACAAATTTTTGAGAGATTTTTTTTATGTGTAATTGCAAATACTGACGAAAACCAAACAATTGAAGAGGTTAGAGTGGGGGACATGCTTGTGAGCTTAAATGGAAGGGTGCTTACATTGAAAATCATCCGGAGGCGTTAAACGGAGAAAACTAAACATCGATTTTTTACATCATTAAAATCGAGGATATAGTACGCCAAAGTGAGAGAAATTACAAAGAAAAAAAGAAATGACGAGATAGTACTTGGTTTTCTCTGCACAGTGGAGCGTATCCATAGTGCCATAGTCGTCCATTGTTTTATCATTTTCCAAAATTTCGCCATTTGAATTTTTCAATTCCATTCTTCCTTTTAACTTTTCATCTGTTCTTTCTTCGATCATCGCTTTGATCTTTCCCTTCACAATTTTCACAGTTTCCTCGCCGTACACCTCAACTTTGACAGAACCATTTTTATAATGAGGACCTTCTTTGACGACCAAAGAATTTTTATTACAAGGACTTTCTAATTCATATGACACTGAAATTTTAAACGCATCTGATGACATGGAAATGGTATCGCCTTTCACAATGTCATTGACCATCATGTTATGATATTGGTAAACGATCTCTGTTTTGTCTGGGAAGCGCAGTTTTTGCCTTTCGGTTGGAATGCCAGTCAGATCTTTGATCTTCTTCATCAATTGAACCAACCATTCAGTGGCCTCCACCTCAACGGGCCACTCTTTCTTTCCAAATTTCACTTTAATTTCAAATTTGTCCCAAGACACGCAAATGGTTTCGTCTTCATCAATGTCACATTCATCCATTGTATTTTCATTGTCACCTATCGCATAATCTCTATCAAATTTGCTCATAATTAGTCTTTCGAGCGGAATATTAAAAATATCTTTTGCTTTCTCCCGCAATTGTGCCACAGTGTCAGTTTTTTGCACTTCAATGCTGTTCCACTCATTCCCGTATTTTAGTGTGATTTCAAATTGATCCAATTTAATGATTGATAGAAAAATGGTTGGGTCCCTAACCAAATGTTCCAATGTATCATTGTTGTTAAGCCAAACAGAATCGCAGTAACCTTGTTTCAGTTTTTGTCTTTCGGGCACAATTTTCAACTCTTTTTCAATCCTCGTCTTCAAATCGGCCACAGTGTCCGTTTTGTTCATATCAACAGAGAGTATTTTTTCATCCCGACGATACCAATATTTCACTGTGATATCAATCATAGACGGCGCAGGCGGAGCAGAAAGGGATGACGGCATCATCATCAGCATGATAAGCATTATAATTTCAGTAGCAATGCCAATGGAAAAAAGAGAAAAGTCAAAACGATTCATTTGGGGGAAATTTGAATGAATGTGGGGGTATTACTTCTCCACTGTCAAGGAAGCCCTTTTATTGGGAAAAATTCTACTCAAACATTTTATTATATTAGCAAACAGGTGATTACTTTAATTTGGCAGAGTTATAGTGAATTATTGAATTGGCAATTGCGTGATCACTTAAATTTGGCAGAGTTATAGTGAATTATATGCTCGCTCCATCCACAAAATTTCTTCGTAAATCCCACGGAGACCTGGAGACATTCCTTTGTTTGTGTTGCAAAAAAAAAAAAAAATTTTGCGTGCGTTAAATATATAATATTTTCTGTTCCGTTGGGGAATTGAACCCGAGCGACAAATTAAAGTCAGAAGGTTTAGACACTAAGTCACATATGCAAATGAATAAATGCTTTAAATTAAACAAATAAATGGCGACTGTTTGTCGCAAAAATAGGCCAATTTGTTGAGCCATAACAGCCCAAATCGGTCGGTCTTTAGCAGTTTTGCCGATTGAAAATATTGACAAATTCAAATTGGTGCCTCTGTCACTGTCAAAAGCTTGCTTATTGGAACGAAGGAATGCGGGTGACAGAATGGTCGATGTAGCTAAAAAGGAAAAGCATATGTATAAGAAAATTAATGAATTTTAAGAAATTTTTATTGTTCAAATTCTGTTCATACACACACCATTTCAATTTTGGCCTTTCAATTCCAAAAAGATTTGCATATCGGCAAAGTGGTTGTTTTCCTTTTTTTAAAATCTTTTGTGCCACAAAAAAGCGGTGTGAATAGATAGTAAAAAAGGTCGCCGCCGGGAAAAATTTGGACCTTCGTAATCATCAAAAGTTGGCCCTGGCTCACCCCCCTGCGCCAGTCGTCCGTCGTATGCACTTACAATTAGCCCTGGCGCACCCCTTGAGCATGTGTGCTTCTGTTTGCTTGTTTTTCTGCCGCATTTTTCCGCCCGCAAATTTCTATCCAAGTATATATTTCGGCGGGTCTTTAATTGTTTATAAAATGATTTAGCCAATTTGAATTACTTAATAAATCTGAAGGTATTCAAATCGAATTTTGCTGAGCAATGGACGCTCTGGCAATGGAAAGTCCACAAAATTCTCGTTTTCGATATGCACATAAAGCCTTGGTGTTGGTCCAATGTCCTTATGAATTTTGATCATTCTCCAAATTGTCAATTCCGTTTTGCCGTCGAAATGTTGCCCGAGTTGAGCATGGTCAAAAAAGAGCAGAATGTGCAGCCAAACTCGTTGCAGACCCAACTGAAACGTAAAAAAACGCAAGGTAGGGGTCATGGCTCAATTTTCAAACAAAATGTCGCGACTACGCGAATTCGGAAAATTAATTTAAAAAATAAAAAACATTAAAAAACAAAAACAAAATATTTAAATTAATTTTAAATTAGACAGATAAACATTAATTAATTAAATGTGAATGAAATGAAGAAATGAGTGAAGGAAAAAACATTAGTCATATTAGTCATAATTTTTCCGTCCGAAAAATTTCAATACCCATTCCATTCAGTGAAAAGGACCACTCGTTCGGCATCTCGCGCACCACCGAACACAAACGAAGTTGAAGAAGAAAAAGAAAAGAAGGAAAAGACACCACCGAAGAAAAGTGATCAAAGATTTTCTGATCGTACCGATATCCATTTTTTAAGTGCTTCGCACTGATTCGCCTTCGGAAGCAACCGAAGTCCAATTCCTTGGGTCCACCCCAACCACCGAAAAGTCCGAGCCCATCATCAAACTCTCCCCTGAGACCCGAAAATTACTGGAACAATTGAAAAAATCTGAGTCCCTGGTACAAACAAAGCAATTGAAAAAAGCGATAAACTGTGTGGAGCAAACCGTAAAAACCAACCAAAACGCGGACCTCCTCCAAACGACAAACGCACTCAAAAAGTTCAACGCAATCCGGGAAACAACCCCGGACCAACCGAATTTCCACAGCAATTTCGCCCCCGAAATTGACAACGGTTTTTTGGAGAAACTGACGACGCTCGAGGACGAGCGGTCCGAAATTTGGTCGAACGCGGTCAAAGAGTGCAAGAAGCAAGAAGAAAGAAGGGTTCGATCGGTCGAACTCCAAACCAATAATATCTTAGAATCGGTCGCAAAAGCGATTCGTGCAGAGGATTTTAACAGGAAAATCCTTGAGGAGTTGCTCAAGACAGTCCAATCGACAACCTACGCGACTCGAGCCGCACGCGACAAGACCATCATCTGCGCACAGAAACTGCAGAACAACCTTCTGCATCAAAGACGCTTCCTAACGGCGCAAGAGCGGACGGCAACATTCATCCGCAAGACATTTGGTTTGCCGACAGGCACAAAAGAAGTGGGCAATTCGGGAGCAACCACTTCCGCAGACGGACAACAGTGATAATTGATTTGTGATCTGTGATCCAATTGTTGACAAACTGTGATTTATTTTTGTGATAAAATATTTAAAAATAACCTTTGACTCAATTTTTCCATCAAACTGTGTCCGAAAAATTGCCACGAAAATCCCGAGCGGATTGACCATTTTTTCGAAGGTCAAGTTGACCAACCCGAACTCGAACAAAATTTAGAATTTGCCGAACCAATAATCGTCGAAGAGTTTGCACAAAACTTACCATTATTTGAAATCCAACCTTTTTTAAACATTGACTTAAACACTGACGAACAATTTCGAGAAGATTCTCCGGAAATCCCTCCCATTCAATTCAATCCCAACTTTTACCAAAACTTCTTCGTAGCAAACCCCGCCGATTATTTCACCCTGAACCAAGACAGTAAAATTACGGTAAAGCAATTTACACACGACAGTTCTAAACACAAATTTCAAATCACTATTGCATTTTGCGTACAAGTCAATCGTTCCACTCCACTCCAACTGATCACAATTTTCTCTCAAGCAATCACTGAAGAAGTTACGAACACTATCTTATCCGAACTGATTCATTCCCAAGACCAAACAATTCAGCACGCTCTTTCTGAATTAACCAAAACATTTAGACTAATCAAATTTTTAACCCGAGCGGGAAAATTCTTGCACAAAAAACTGAAATCTAATTGGAAACAGTACATTAATCATCCTCCCATCCTTGTATTGACACAACACAGATACATTTTCTAAAGTAAAAATGTCTGGAGTAATTAGGAGTAAAATCCCCCTCCTAAACAGAGTTATAAAAAAGGAAATAGAGTCGACCAAAACCAAATTGGAGGAGGGCAAATTCGATTATGATCAAAATAACACAGACGAATGTTCACGGGTGTTCAATAAGACAAAAGAAATTATACAAAAAATTGAGCCGAATTTTGAGAAATTAAGAACTTTACATAAAAAATGGCAAAATTTGATGAGAAAAATGGACAAAGAACAGTGGAACACCGAATGGAAAATCCAGAAAATTTTTCGCGAAAAACACGATTATTTAAAGACAATTAAGGAAACAGATGAAATCCTCGACACTCTGAAAGACATAAATTTGGAGGTGAAAAGAAGAGTCAAAGCAATCAAAGCCAAATCCCCTTCAGACACTGATCAGGAAGATGAATCAAATGATGAAGAACAAGAAATCGAAGACGAAGAAGTGGAAGAAGAAGACGAAGACGAACAAGAATACGACAGCAATCAGGAAGACGAATCACCGGAACTGACCTCAAATGATCAAACAAACCGTAAACAAACACCATTTGTCAATTACCGATCGAGAATAAAACTTCCACCCCAAACTCTGACACACTTCTCAGGAAAATTTTCCCAATGGCCCAGCTTTTGGGACGACTTCAAATCCTCTGTCCACAATGACCCAAATTTAGAGAACATACAAAAGCTGAAATATTTACGAGGACTCTTACATGACGAACCATACCGAATTGTGTCTCCGTACCCCCTCACAAACAAAAATTATCCCATAATCATCAAATTACTCAAATCCCGATACGGTAATCCCCAATTGATCAGAGAAAATCTGCACAGCGAATTAAGAAATTTAAGAAAACCCAATGAATCCACAAGCGAACTGAGACGATTTATCCTATTCATTGACCGAATTATCCTACAATTACAATCCCAAGGCGAAGAAATAAACCACCCCCAAATCAAGCAATCGATCGAAACCAAACTCCCATTCAATCTCCGACTAAAATTGAGAGAAAAATCCAAACTTTACTCAACAAAAGAATTAATGAACTTTCTCAATTCCCACACCCAAGCTCGCGAAGACATAGAACGAATGGAAGATTCAAACAGACAAATAAGAAATTTCCCCCCTCACCGGCCACCTCAAAACAGACCACAAAGGCAATCCTACCCAAACTATTCTCAACCCCAGCAAAAAGCAAACCACCGAAACCATCAAAACATGCCTTTCCCTCCCTATCCCATCACTTCTGCATTAACAACCAAATCAAAACCTGTCCGTTTGGCAGAATTTAAAGCAAATCCGTCTCAACCCAAACCACAAACAAAATTAATATTTTGTCGATTCTGTGAAAGAGACAATCACATGAGCAAAGAATGCAAAATTTATGCAACCACTGAAAAACGAAGTGATCGGGCTCGCGAATTAAAACTTTGCCTAAACTGTCTGAAAAAAGGACATCATTTGAGGGAATGCAAATCACCATTTTCATGTTTCAATTGCAAAAGCAAACACAATACCCTCCTATGCACCCGAAAGCAAAACCAATATAATCAAAGAGAAAATTTACAAAAGTAAACGTCACGCAAAACCCCGAGGAATTCGAAGAAACCCAAACATTTATGTCAACGGATTCCGATCAAAATCAGAAAATTATACAAAATGATGAAGAAGAATTACTTATGACCACGGAAGCACCAGTATTAAATCCCGACCAAAACAGAACACAAAACGAAGTAATTTTCTTCGACAATGGGTCGCAAAAAAGCTATATAACAGACGAATGTGCTGATTCCCTTCAATTACCCACAATCGAAGAAAAATTATTGGCAATATCCACCTTCAAGGAAAAATATTATCCGGAAAAGGTACTATTGAAGACACAAATATTAATCTTGTGAAAGAGAAACGAAAAAAGGATGAGACAAATGAAATCCTTCAAAAATTCTGGGAATTAGAAAATATTGGAATTACCGACTCTCCGCATTTGACGGACGAAGACGCAGCTCTCATACACTTTGACAAAAATGTCATTTTTGAAGAAAATCGATACCATATCCGATGGCCATATAAACGAGAAACACCGAATTTACCCACAAATTTTGGATTATGTTTGGGAAGATTAAGAAATGTCGTCAAACAATTGATCAAAAATAAACAGTTGGAAAGTTATAATAAAATACTGCAAGAGCAAATGGACACTAACGTTAATGAAATTGCTGACTTTAAATCCAGAAATTTAATTCACTATCTCCCACATCACCCCGTTATAAAAGAGAGTTCAAACACCACAAAAATTCGACCAGTTTTTGACGCTTCGGCAAAATTAAGAGGTAGTAATTCACTCAATGACGAAATTCACCAAGGACCAAAATTATTACCTGATTTATGTGGAATGATTCTCCGATTCAGACTCAAAAATTTCGTCTTAATAGGCGACTTGGAAAAAGCATTTCTAAGAGTTGGATTAAATGAAACAGACAGAGACACAACACGCTTTTTATGGGTAAATCAGTCATATTTGGACGAAATAAACCAAAAATATCGAGAAATCGAAATGAGAGACATAGAATTAAGACGTTTCACCCGAATACCCTTCGGAGTCAATGCTTCTCCGTTTTTATTAACTGCTGTTGTAAATCTTCATTTATCAAAAACAGATGAAATGTTTGAAAAGTTTAAAACACAACAAATAGACAAGGAGTTATGTCTTAATGGAAAAGAAAAACAATTCAAAGAGCTATGCACAGAACTGAAAGAAAACGCATATGTCGACAATTTTGTAATGATGTGTGATGACGAAAATGAAATAAAATTCAAACATTACTGGAGCAAAGAAATATTCAAATTAGCATCCATGAATTTGAGAATTCGTGTCTAATCACGAACAAAGCAACAAAGAAATTCAGAAATTGGAAGGCTCTGAAATACCAAAAGTGACAAAAATGTTAGGGATAAAATGGAACGTTGATACCGATGAACTCGAACTCCAAATAAAAATACCGTTAATGAGTAGAGACACGACCAAAAGGCAAATTTTGACCATGATCGCAAAAAATTTCGACCCAATGGGTTGGATATCCCCAGTAATACTCAAATACAAACTATTTTTCCAAAAATTATGGAGATCAAACAAAGACTGGGACGACAAATTAAATGATGAAGAAATAAGAGAATGGAACAATATTTCAAATACAGACGAAATTTCCATACCACGCTCACCATTTACAAGTCAAAATTTAAAATGTGCTTCATTACACCTTTTCTCTGACGCTTCTGAATTAGCTTACGCCACCGCCGCATATTTACACGCAAATAATAAAAGTGACTTATTGTTCGCAAAAACGAGGCTTACCCCACTCAAAGGTCTAACAATCCCAAAGCTTGAACTCTTGGGACTATTAATAGCCGCAAGAGCCGTCAAATTCATCATAAAAGAATCAAAATTGAAATTTGAAACGATCTGTATCTGGTGCGATTCAAAATGTGTACTCAGCTGGTTAAAATGCAAAAAGAATTTACCAATATTTGTAAAAAACAGAGTGGAAGAAATAAAACGAATTGTATCAGAATTCCATATCACTTTCTATTACGTAAAATCAGCAGACAACCCAGCTGATTTGGCATCAAGAGGTACAACAATGAATGAAATGAAATACAACGAATTATGGTGGAATGGACCAAAATGGCTTAAATTAGGAAAAGAAAATTGGCCAGCCCACAGTTTCTATACTCCTGACCAAAATGATTCACTTTATGATGATAACATTATGGAAATCGAAAACACTCAGACAAATTTAGTCAAAATAGACTATCAAGGATTTATTGAATGGAAAAAATACAATTCATGGGATAAAGTGACAAGAATTTGTCAAATCTTATTAAAATTTGTATTTTTTACATTAAAAGACTCTCCCGAATTCAAAACCAAATTCAAAACACGAAATTTTCAAAACGAATTGAGCTTAAAACTTATGGCACAAAAAATGCTTATACGCATAATTCAGAAAGAAATGGAACCAAATAATGAAGAAGAGAGACAATTGGGAATTTATAGAGACAATGACAATATTTTGAAATGCGGAGGAAGATTGAAAAATGCACAGATAAAAGCAACAAATCCAATATTCTTACCAAGAACACATTTTGGTACTCATTTAATTATTATGGACCATCACCAAAGAAATTTACATGCTGGAACAATGACAACTTTAGCAGAAATTCGTAAAACTTATTGGATTCCCAAAGGAAGAAGAATTGTTGACCAAATCAGAAAACAATGTTTCTATTGCAAAAGATATAACGCAAAACCATATCAGCAACCAAAAATGCCGCAATTGCCAAAATCAAGAGTTCAAATAACTGAGCCTTTTCAAAATGTTGGTCTTGATTACATGGGTCCACTTCATATTAAAAGTTTCACTGAAAAATGTTGGATAATCCTTTTCACATGTTTCACCACGCGTGGAATACACCTCGAATTAGTGACATCATTATCAGTACAACACTTTCTCAATGCATTTCGCAGATTTATTTCAAGAAAAGGGACACCCAAAAATATTTGGAGTGACAATGCATCACAACTGAAACTTGCCTCAAAAGTATTACCTGAAGTCCTAAAATTAAAGGAAATACTTAAAGACGACTCAATTAAAAACTATTTCGAAAAAGAAAACATAAAATGGATTTTTTCAATCGAATTAGCCCCTTGGCAAAACGGAGCAATTGAACGTTTAAATCAAAATGTAAAATCAGCAATGAAAAAAGCAATTGGAAGGAAATTGATAGAATTTGACTCCTTTCTAACACTTATTTGTGAAATTGAAGCCTTAGTAAATTCACGACCAATTACATTCATTTATGACGAAATTAATTCATACAAAATTCTTAGACCAATCGATTTTATACTCCCGCACAAAAATCTATGCATTCCCCCAATTTTGGAAGAAGACGAAACTATTGACCCAACATACTTACCAAAACCGACTTATTATGACCAAACAATAGAATTATGGAAAAAGACAACAAAAATTTTGGATGACTATTGGAAAATTTGGACTGATGAATATTTGCCGAGTCTGAGAGAAAGATACAAAATTGAAAATAAAAATCCAAAGAATTGCGTAAAATCTTTTCCAGAAATAAATGAAGTTGTCATAATCCATGATGAGACACCAAGAGCAATGTGGAAAACAGGAATCATTAAAAATGTCATAACAGGAAAAGACGGAATCATAAGAGGTGCTAATGTCGAGTTACCAAACAAAAATGTCATTAACCGTCCATTAAAATTGCTATATCCGTTAGAAATTAACAAAAATGACTGTGAGGAGAATGAGACTCTCACAAATTTAATCACTGATCACAAACAAATTGGTACAGTTCTAAAGAGAAAACAAGAAAGTGTCTTATCATCACCAAAACTAAGCAAAATATTTTTGAGTACACTCACGTCTCTTTTATTATTTATGCAAATCTTACCGTGCTTATCTTACCTATATGAATGTCCAAGAAATAATGAAAAATGGAGAACTAAATATACGACATTCTGTGTTGAAAATGGATTTACCATCAGACAAAATAAAATTACAATGGAATTTTGCTACAGTAAAATATTTTGTCACAATCAACACATCATAAAAAATCATCCACCCTATTGTGGACCAAAATGCAAATGTCCTAATTGGGCTAATTCTTGTAGTTTTGCCTCATATCACCGAATAAAAAGAGAAATAATCGATCAGGAGAACATTCAAAAAATTATTTCAGTTTTTAAACCAAATATTTGTTCATTCAATAAAACGGAAAAATGCTCCCTAATGGACAAAAATATATTCAGTTCAATAATGCTTTATGACAATAGCATTCATGCAGTTAAAAGCCTTAATTTACTTCATTCACAAGCTGATTCGCGAATTGATTTTCGTTGCCTTGGGGAGGGCAATCTGACGATTGGTACAAAAAAATTCTGTCAAGAACACGACTGCACTGACACACTTGGAACAAAATTTTGCTTTTACGAGCCACACGAAAAAACTTATCTTGTCAAATCAGACCGAGAAATTATCCCGATAAAAGCATGGGGAAGCATCGAAAGAATTTTTTATTTTTCTAATGACACATTAATGGATGAACTCAAACGTAAGAAAAGAGAATTTGATCCGTTTGAAAAAGAACAAATATCCGCTGAATGTACAAAAGGTGGAATAAAAATAAACCCAACTCATGCTACCACAGAATTAGAAATTTTGGTTGATAAATATTTTATCCAAAAACGAAGTCCACAGAGTGAAGAATTTATTTCTCTACCTACAAAAATTACTATGAACGAGTATAAGCCAGTCATTAAATTTATTAAAGGCACAAGCTCATCTGAGTACAAAAATTTAACATGTCCTCCATCACCAATCTGTGAATTAATTATCTGTCGCTTCTGTATGGAATACATTCGAAACCCACAATGCGTAGGTCAAATGCATTGGGCACTAATTCTGATCATGATAATGCTCACCCTTTACGTTATTACCCTTAGTCTTAAAATTATAAAAATATTATACCGCTTCACCATTTTTATTTTTCTATCAGTCTACAATTGCTGTAGAAAAAGAAAATTAAAGAAAATAAAAATAATTAAACGGAAACAATTTATTTATTTAATTATGATTAGCCTCTTATTCAATTCACCGACAATTTTTTCATGTGATGAAGTCACTAACATGGTAGCAGGAACAAATGACTGTGCAATTGATCAAAACGGAAAGATTGAATGTACTTACGATCAAACAACCCAAATTTCAATCACACCGGAGCACAAAACGTGTCTGAAACTCGACAATGAAAAAACGCACACGACGATGGAAACAATCGAATTATCTGTTGAAAGTCTAACAATAATTTGTGCAGAAAGATCTGAATATTTTATGCGAGATTATCAATTACTGTCGAGCTCACAAAAGCGATGTTCAGGTGCAGGAAAGTGCACTGGCCAAGTATGTCAAACTTTAACAATGAAAGGAAAAAATCCTGAAATCGGTGACCATGCCAATAATCAACCAGGATATTCCTATTGTGTGCCTTCCTGTGGTGGTTGGCACTGCAAATGCTTTCTTGCCACCGATGGATGTTTATTTTATAGAACATATACCGAGCCCATCAATAGAAACATATATGAAGTGGTCAAATGTCCGACTTGGACGATTTTAGCTACAATCAAAATTTCGCTTGATCCAAAAACTATACATACTGTGGAATTAAAACCTGGTGTCTTAACACATGTTAAAGACTCGAATTTATCTCTGACACTCACTTCAACTTCAATTCCACCAACGCCACTATTTGGATCAAAATTTATAATTAATCGTTCAAACGCAAAAGCTGTAATAGTTGATAATGAGAATTTACTTAAGAATAGCCTACGATGCGAAACTAAAGAAAAGGCAACAAAATTCAGTTGCACCTTTCCACCAGAAGCTTGTCAATGTCACGGAGGTGACTCCGTTGTTCACTGCGAATGTGAGAAAAACCCACTCACTGAAATGTTCACGAGAAAAGAAAATATTTTGCCTCTCGAGACACATGGAAGCCAAGTATTCTTCGACACTTTATTAAGGGCAAAAATAAAATTAACAACTTCACTACAAGTGCAAGTCACGCTAAAAGGTCACAAAGTCAAAGCAATTTACGACAAAAATAATTGTACTGTAAAAACAAAATCGTTAGAAGGATGTTACTCATGCACCAATGGAGCAGAATTTAAATTTTCATGTACAACCAACTTTGGTACCGCATTGGCAAATGTAAAATGCCCTAGTCAGAATTTTCAAATACCATGTGACACAAAAGGGAACCAACAGCAAATTCAGCTTTCCTTTAATCAACAGAGTGTAAAAGAAAAATGTGAAGTTATATGTCCAGATGGAAAAAGTGAAATAACAATTGAGGCCACTCTGAATTATGTGAGCCAACAAGACAGAATAATCAACCCTTCGAATAACAAAAAGGAAACACCCGTACTTGGAACTTCCCTCGAACAATTTTCCGATATATTTAATTTCATATATACATTGATCAAAACAAATCTTTTTAATTTTTTAACTATAATTTTTACTTTAATTATGATAATAGCATTTATAATTTGTATCTGTCCAATGATTTACCCAATGATTATTAAACACTTCCCTTTCCGTCGCGGGAATGTCGCGACTACGCGAATTCGGAAAATTAATTTAAAAAATAAAAAACATTAAAAAACAAAAACAAAATATTTAAATTAATTTTAAATTAGACAGATAAACATTAATTAATTAAATGTGAATGAAATGAAGAAATGAGTGAAGGAAAAAACATTAGTCATATTAGTCATAATTTTTCCGTCCGAAAAATTATCAAATGTTAAAATTTAATTATGAATAATCGGAACGTTAAAAGAAATAACAAAACTATTTGAAATGTTAAAATGGGACAAAATGTAAATGATATTAAAAATTTGTGAAATGTTAGAAAATTGGAAAAGGCTAAAGTGGCACAAATTGGAAAATGAGAAAAGGTTAGTAAAATAGGCAAATGTTAGGGACAAAAATTTTGGACATGCCAAGTTGGCAAACAATATTCAAGCAGGAATTGCCGGTATAAAAGGAGGCCCCAAACCTCCCACAATATCAATTAACCAAAGGGTGTCTGAGAGGCATTGCCTCGTCTCCTCCCTCCCTCCCCTTCCCTCCCTTCCCCTCCCCCCGTGCCGACAACTGCTCCGCCTGCCCGTTCGTGCCGACAACTGCTCCGCCTGCCCGTTCGTGCCGACAACTGCTCCGCCTGCCGTGCCATGCCCGATCCGTGCGCCGCCCGTTCCGTGCCATGCCCGATCCGTGCGCCGCCCGTTCCTTGCCATGCCCGATCCGTGCGCCCGCCGCCCGTTCAGTGCCGTGCCCGATCCGTGCGCCGCCCGTTCAGTGCCATGCCGTTCCGTGCCGCCACCCGCAGCACCGATGCCGTGCCGTATCGCCGATGTGTTGTGCCGGATCCCTCATTTCCCCCAATTTCGTGCCGTCCCCACATTTGTACCGTTCCCATTTTGTGCCGTCACCCATTTTGTGCCCCTTCGGTTTAATTACCCAAGTTTGAGGATTCCAATAAAGTGAAATTTGCATCGCTTTTCCCGCCTCACTTGACCCCCAGCAATTCCACCATCCCCAATTGACCGTCAAGCGTCCACCCCCAATCGCCCCAGCTCTCGTCAAATCCGGGCCGTTGCCAGCCAACAAACCCCCAACAGTTACCGGCCGCTCAATTCCCGACCAACACCCCGATTCGCCCTCTTCATCCCGTCCCCCCCGTTTGTCCACCGATCGCGGAAAGGACACAAAAAGATGCAGGCCCATAACCAGGGGGGGGGGGGGAATTCCCGCCCCATTCGCGCCGCGAAATGAAAGTTAATTTTTTCCAGGAATATTTTCAATTTGAAAATTTTTATCAATTTTCTTAATAAAATGCATTATAATTTCAAAAATTTTTCTCGGTGGCGCATGCCGGACCCCCATTCTAAAAGGTCTTCAGGTTCCCCTCTCCGAATTCTTTTTTTTCTGGCTACGAGCTTGAATAGGTGTTTCGCATATTTGGCATTATTCGAAGATTTTCTTTAGAAATAATTAAAGTTTGGCTCTATGGCACTTTATGAGTCCAATCAATTAAGCAAATCCTGGTTCTCATATAATACCTTTGTCATGTTTGAACAACTCCCATCTTTTTGGTTTCATTCGAAAGCATAAAGTCTAAAGAAGCTAAAATATATAAAATCTCAGCGTTTAGGCAACTGTCAGAAAAGATTTGCTTATTAATTAATTGTTGATTATTTTCGTTGTAACTTTCTTTAAATGTTAGTATTCTCTTGTTTTCTCGTATTATAACTTCATTCAAATATTGTGCTTTTGAAAGATACCAAAAAGATACGGAACCTGTCAGTTGGGCGCTCTCGGTTGTTTTTCCACCTATAACTTTTTTTATTTTGTCGTAAAAATCCAATAATCTTAATATCATTTGGAAGCTCTTCACATGCTCTATTAGGCTTACAAAAAGCGAAAAGATTTTCAAAGCTGAAAAAATTTATAAAGAAAAACTTAAAAAATTTCGACTTTCGCAATTTTCATGTTCGTTAGTCAAAAACCATCAAATCAGATATTTGACCTTTTCATGTCTTTTATCGATTAATTTATAAAATCAATAAGTAAAAATTTAATTAATTAGTAAACAAAGTTTTTTTTTTCAATATTTTGGGGTGCCAGATCACCATAAAGGAGTGTTCTGATCAACTTCGTGTAAAAGACTTTTTTGATCAGCATAAAAAGTTGGCACAGCAAGGAATTTATGATTATTTTTATACTATATAATAATCCTAAATTAATTTTTTAATATCAGCATCTAATTTACTCTAGAAAAAAATTTATATATTATTATATACAGTCATGGTCATATGTTTATTTATACCCCCTTTTAATTTTGTTTTTTAGTAATTTTAATTGTACATTTTATAGTTGTATTTGTAGCATTTTTTACAGGCTCTCGAATGGTATATCATTACTCAAAAAATGTATTGCCTAAATATTGTATTTTATTAAACTAATTAAGCACAAATTAAGGGTGGTCAAAGATTATCTACACTCCAAGAAAATTAATATTTCATATGCCAAAATTCTAAAAAATTCTTGCTGTGCCAGCTTTTTATGCTGATCAAAAAAGTCTTTTACACCAAGTTGATCAGAACACTCCTTTATGGTGATCTGTCTTTGTTTACTAATTAATTAAATTTTTACTTATTGATTTTATAAATTAATCGATAAAAGACATGAAAAGGTCAAATATCTGATTTGATGGTTTTTGACTAACGCCCAAACACAAAAAATTTCCATTTGATGGTTTTTTGATTAACGCCCTAAATACAGCAAAAGGGGGACAGGAAGTGCTATCGGATAATACTCAAGAATGTTTAATTTGGTTGGCAATGAAAAAAGTTATGGGCAGTTTTTTGTTGCAAATTTTCATTTGATGGTTTTTTATATAACGCCCTTTTTGATGGTTTTTATATAACGACTCAGCACCTTTTGAATACAATTAAAAAATACAAAAACATTGCAGTAGAGTGGGACCCGGCGGGACGGGAATTCCCGGTGCTCCAAGATTTTGTTCCCGGTTCCGGATTTAGAGAAACCAAGGTCTCGGTTACGGTAAGGCAACCGGGAACCGGAGAAACAACCACTGGTAAGCATGGGGGTCTGACAAAGGAAGGTCCCCAGGTGTCCGTGGGATTTCCGAATGAAATTTGGTGGGTGGATAGCAGCGCACCAATGGATTCTCAAATCCATTTTTCTATTTTAATTTTTTAATTTTAATGCAAAAAAAATTACCCAAAAATATGAAAAAGGTGTACGCCAAAGCGTGTCAAAAGCTTTCTGAATTTGATCATTTTAAAAACCAAGTGCTGCAAAAAAGCTATCGGCATCTCCTGCATACAATTCTTAATATTTTTTAAATTGACACTTGACCATGATTTGATCATTTTTTGGAGAAATTCGTCTGGAATTGGCCGTAATGGATACCGCGTGGTTAATTCAACTCGAAAAGGCAAGAAATAAGTTTTTATAATAATAAAATTTTCACTGACGCATTTTCTACTGACGCTTTTTCCACTGACGCATTTTCCGGGCGCCAAATGGAGCACTTTTTTGAGTGTTTTTGTGTAAAGAAATAAAATAATATTCGTTTAGCAACTGGAAAAATGTTCGTCATATTATCATCATCTTTAGATTGAATTTTCTTCTATTTTTTCCAATTTCGGACGGCGCGTGGGTTTGCGTTTTTTAGGAATTTTCAAACCAAAAGAGAAAATAGCATAAATTTTATTTCTTTTTTCAATGCCATAGTCGTCCAATGTTTTATCATTGTCCAAAATTTCATCATTTGGCTTGTTCAGCTCCATCACTTATCATACAGTGTCCTCGCCTTGTCGGGAACTGGCGTCAAGAAAATTCCTATTTATAGTTTTTTAGAAATCTAATAAATTCTCATAGATTTGGGGCACGTGATGCCGACAGGCTCCGTGGGTGGAGGAATGAGATTTAAAAAAATAATTAAATTCGACAAGGCAATGATCAACAATGTAAAAATTCCCCACCCACCGTCGGTGAAGCATGTCGGGGACCGGGGTTGGGGAATAGTCTCAAAGGTCGGGAATTGGGACGGAGAGCGTTGATCCTATGGTCAAGAGTAGCAAACCCTAGCTTAAACCATTGCAACATTAAAAATGGTCATTCAACACCGATTAGAATATAAAAATGAATTCAAAAGTTTGGATTACAGCTATGCCGATGCGGGGTTTATCCCCGATCCTCTTCATCACTTTCGTTCCTTTCGTATCCGCTCACTCAGTTGGATTTGCCGTAAACTGCGCATGCTGATAGTGCCATCAACCATTGTTGTTTATTTTAAGGGGTATTACAAACGCATGGGGCACTCCCCTTTTACGTGGAAGACTTCCGGCCATGAGTCGGTGATTTGAAGATGCTGATTAGAAACGACAATCATATAAGTTTCAAAAACCCAGTGTTTTTTTCACCGAGACGCGGTGACGGTAAAGCTCGAAGTCTCAAGGTCAGGGCTGCACGCAATACGGATTCCATTGTTACGGCGCTTTTAGACCCGCGCCCATAATTACGGATTATCGGTTATTGCCCCGGCGCTGCCTGCTGGTCACGCCGGAAACAATTTATAAACTTTTTTTAATGCTAATGAAAGCGCTGGCTTTGAGGCACCAAATTTTTAAAATAAGCACCGAAAATAGTCACGCCAAAACTAAAAAACGGCACAAAAAATGAATTAAAAGGACAAACAATTGAAAAAAGGCAACAAAAATTTTTAAAAAAAGTTCCGTGTTGCAAAAATCTCAGTAGCAGCTCTTTAAATGGAAACTTTTGGTTGTTTTATAAAAGAGGTTGCAAGAAATCGTCTCGAAAATAGTTCAAAATTCAGTTGCGGTTCAAAATTACAGGAATTAGCTTAAAAACGTTATACGTAATTAAGGCGATCAAACAACACTTTCTGTAACCTATACTTGCGTGAGGCCTTACTCCCAAGGGCATATAAAAAAGATATAGTGGAATATCTCGCCCATAAATCAATCCAATTGATCGATAGATATTATAATTTGGCTTACATTTCTTCTAGTGTTTATTCATTTATTCTCTTTTCCCTCCCATTCTTTCTATTGCCATTAAATTTTCCCTAATGAAAAAGCATTTTAGCTTTTCTCTATTCTCCCCTGGCATAGCGGTTGGGATCATCACAATGCTTCTGTTTATGATGACGCCAACTATTGATGGCATGAAAATTAATGTTAATTATGGGGACAAATCGGAAATTGTTGAGGTGGAAGCCTTTGAAAAGGTCTTGGAATTGAAAGCCAAGATCAAAGCTACTGGATTATCTAATTGCAAAAATCCCGACAATTATACGCTGCGACGGCACAACCAATTTCATCTTGCGCTTGAAAACGCCAAAACAATTGAAGCATGTGGCATTGTAGATAGTGAAACCGTTTACTTGTCGCTGTACGAATACGAAATTTTCGTGTTGTATAAAAGGGAGAAAGAAGAGGAGAAAAAATTCGCCGTTTGGGTGGACCAAACGGACACTATTGAAACTTTGAAGCGCAAGATCCGAAATATCCCTGAGATTGGCATTGCGCCGGAAAACCAAAGACTGCGTGTGTATCCACAAAATCGAGTTCTTGGTGACAATAATTCAAATATGAAATATTACGGCATTGTAAAAGCGTCAACAATTTGGGCGACATGTGTTGAAATCACGGAGGAGGAGCAGCCCAACACGAGCGTGAAGAGCTTGATTACGAAAATGAAAGCTAAGGTTAAGTATTTGCATCGCCGTATTTTAAGAACAACAGAGAAATCTTTTGCCCAAAGATTGTGATGATGCTGAACAATTTTTCCCATTGCTAAACGTTCATTAGTTTTTTCATCAAAATTTTTTGGCTATGTTTCTTTTATTTGTCCACTTTTTCATCAGGTGTTATGGGTTAAGAGCACACCGTTATCAATAATGAAAAAAAATTACTCAATAAAATGATGACTATACACATTATAAAGGGATAATTCAATAAAAGTAATATTTTATTATTCATCTTTCTATTTGCACGATATTAACGGAAAAAAAAATAAAATCAATTATTGAATTTAGTGTAATAATGTCATTTTATCTGATGTAAATTTAGCTAGTAATAACTAGGGTTGTAAATTATATGGACGGACTAAAAACGCTAAATATGGACATAAAATATGGACTAAAAAAGCCCGAAATATGGACTAAAAAGCCCAAAAATGGCCAAATATGGACTAAAAAATGCTAAAATATATGTATGTTGTAAACCCTCCAAAATCCCAAAAAAGGTGTGTATATTTAATATTTGCTTAATAAATTTAAAAAATACAATAAACAACCAAAAAATTGTTTTAAAACTTAAAAATGCAAATTTTTTTTTTATTGTTTTTCGTTGTATCAAAAATACCTCCAAGTTTGCCAAAATTTCGAAAAAAAATTCTCATTAAAAAAAGAAATGTTCGCAAAAAAAATGGCGAAAATATTTATTAAAAATGCCAAAATGACGACAAAAACTCAAACTTTTCTTATTTTTGGGGGGTGTATTTTTTAAAAATTCCAAAAAGTTGATCTTTAGGGGTGTATTTTTCGCTTTTTTTGCATTTTTCTTGTGAAAATTTCCAAAAAATGGCCAAAATATGGACTAAAAACGCAAAAATGACGGAATATGGATTTATTCCCGAAAACCCCCAAAATATGGATTTATATGGACTAAAAACCTTCACCAAATCAAAAAATTTTAACGCAGAAATGCTATTTTTGAGCCCCTTTCTTCATAGCATATGCGCAGAAAAAATATGTTAATCCACATAATTTACAACCCTAGTAATAACTAAATCCAGAAAGAATCAGAGATTCGGAAATGCAATATGATTTATTTTTTGTTAAGGTCACACAAAAAGATGATTTTCATTATTGATAACGGTTTGCTTCGGCTAAGTTTAAAATATATTTGTATTTGAAAGCTCTCCAAAAATCTATTATAATAAAAAATTAAACTAATTCACCGAACTTAACTAAAGTTTCAGGGAAACTTTCATTTTGGATTATCAAGTTATTTGACTTTTTTAGTTAATATCGAATAGGACTCGTTTAATAAGCGTTCAAAATATATATTAAAAAAAATTTTACCAGGCGGAATAAAAAAGTCTAAAAAAAAGAGAAAATGGAGGCTGGGGTGCCGCGGCAAAATTTTTTTGTGAATAAATGAAAAATTATCGAAAACCTTCACAAAATTTGTTGAAAAATCTTTAGAAAAACTTATTGTCTTTCTTTTCTTCAGAACAATATGCCGATGATGGCGTCATCTTATGCTGTTCAATCAATTAATATCTTTGTGAAATATGAAAATTATTTGTACGACTTTCGCGTGCTTTTCACAGACACAGTTAAATCTTTGAAGGAGAAGATCCACAAAAAAATTGGCATTTTGCCCGAACACCAACTGCTTAAACATGGTATTCTGTATCGTTCTATACCTGATGAGGATATAACCGTATCCTCTTATGGCATTAAATCATTAAGTGAATTATCATTGACTTTGAAGGAAAGTTTGAAATTGGTGTGAATTTTTGTCATTTACTCTACGACATTTATCTGAATAGTCGTCAGAGTAAGTGGTTCTCGCCCTTCTGATGACTTTTTTATTTTTTATGAATAAACAAAAATAAACAAAGAAGACGATCAAGGATGTAGAAAATATTCAGCTCAAAAATATAACATTGTCATGCAATGGAAACAAGCTTGAGGACAGTCAACGAGTTAAAAATGTTTACGAAGAATGCATTGGAAGAGGAAGCAATTTCCGTGACAGGAGAGGAGCAGCCTCCCTACAGCGAGAAGCAGAAGCATCGTCGCAGTTGAAAAAGCGCGGAGAAAGCGGCAGGCCAAATATGGTGATAATGTACTTCGCTCGATTGCTAACAAGGGAACATTCCGAGCTGTAAGTCGGAAAATGCATATGTATTATATACCATTGGATAGAGCAGGGTCGACTTCTAGTGTGAATTTTTAATTTTAGCGGTGTCCGGCGCCTAGTTAAAGAGTTACAGGGCCTCAAAAATCAAAATTTTGGCTGTGTTTTCAGTTAAAATTGGTGGCTCAGTTGGTTAAATTTCTAATTTTGGGGGTCCGAGTTCGGATCCAACGTAAAAATAAATAAAATTGAATTAATTTTTTAACAAATTAAAGATTTAAAAATATATTTTTATTTATGAAAAATGCATTAAAATTATTTCCATTAAAATTATTTCTTTGTATAAAATAAATGTAATCTGCCATTGTGAAGTGGAGAAAAATCGATATAAAGTGAAAAAGTTGAAAATGAGCCCTCAAGCACTAAAATTTCGATTTTTGAGGCCCTGTAACTCTTTAACTACTCGCCGGACACCGCTAAAATTAAAAATTCACAATAGAAGTCGAACTTGCTCTATTCAATGGTATATAATACATATGAATTTTCCGACTAACAGCTCGGAATGTTCCCTTGTAAGTCAAAGATCATTGTTTTTTCATCTAACCTTTTTGGCTTTCTGTCTTTATTTGATTGCTTTACTTTTTCATAAAACTTTTTTGGGTTAGAGTTATTATTTGCGTTTTTTAACGTTTCTGGCATAGCGCCAAAACAACAAGTTTCACGAAAACAAGCTCCTAAAACATAGCCGGTGTGCACGAAACGGACCAATCATAATTTGATCGACTAGCATGCACATCATGATTGAATGATTCTTTGCTCAAAAAATCCGTTCATTGCTATACACCTACAGTTATTTGTAGTATGATGGACGTGCTAGAAAATTGACACTAATAGTGATGATTAGGGCCTGGATTTTTAGGCACCAAAATTTTCAAATAGGCACCTAAAATATGCACGAAAAATTGGAAAAAGGTATATGGACCAAAACCCCAAATATGCACAAAAATATGTACTAAAAAAGCCCGAAATATTGACTAAAAGCTTAAACTGGCCATATATGGACGAAAATTTGGACTATAAAGTGCCAAAATATAAGTTTTAAACCCTCAAAAATTCTAAAAAATGTGTTTCATTCGATATTTTCTTAAAAAACTTAAAAAATACACTAAAAACTACCAAAAAATGGATTTGGCCAGAAATAATGCCAATTTTTATCAAATATAGCTTCACAATTGTAAACCAAATACATCTCAAAATTTTTTGGTAATATCTCATTCTGTTGCCAGCTAACGTTTTCGGAAGCGCACAAAATACCAAAAAAATTTGCAACAATTTCAAAAAATGAGAGGGGAGTATTTTTTAAAATTTCCAAAAAATCAATCCTTAGGGGTATATATCCGCTATTTTCAAAAAGCTAAAATATGGAATAAATGAGCAAAAATGGCGAATTTCTTAAAGCATATGCGCAGAAAAACATGTTAATACACATGATTTATAATCCTATGTAAAATAACTTAAAAATTCAAAATAACTTAATTTAGACGAAGCATACCGATATTAAAAATAAAATCATCTATTTGTGCAATATTAACAAAAGTCCAAACTCACGAACATTCCGAATAATTAAATTTTATAAAGCAATTCTAATGATTTGTTTGCCGTGTGTTAAAAGGTAAGTGCCATATTTTGAAATCAAAATTATTTCTTAAACAACATAATGATTCGGTAATTTCATTTCGTTTTCGTTTGTCTTACAAAATTTGTTTGTCCAAGAAAAAATATTAACGATGGCGCCGAAAAATTCCATATTCTGAAATTTTTTGGACTACGGAAAAACTCTGAAAGCTCTCTATTAGCCTATAAAATCCGAAAAATTTGTGTTATCTTTCTAAAATTTTGTTAGACAGAGAAAGTTCCAGTAAGTCAGTCAATTTTTTTTCAACGCTTTAGTTATATATATATATATATATTTTCACATAACGCAATTTAATTTTTTGAAATCAATCATAATTAAACTAACTAATATCGCCAATATCTTAATTTTTGTTGCGTAAAAGTGAGCCAAAAATAGACCCTCCGGCGTATTTTTGTAGAAAAACAATTCTGAATATCAAAAATTTGGTAAAAAAACAAAAACATTACAGTAAATAAGGTCGTGTTTGAATATGCTAGGGCTGCTTGAGAGTCTCGGTTCCCGGGTTGGGAAATGAAATTTCTCGAATTTTTTTGGTCTCAGTCTGAGTCTCGGGTCCCATTCGCGGTCTTTGGATTCGCATAAATTGACTCTCGAGCAGCACCCAAATTCAAAAATACGATAAAAAAAACATTCTCATTTTCTTTCATTTTCTCCCCAAAAATTCTTTGTTTTTGATTTTCGTCTCCACGGCACTTTTCCCGAATTACGAAACACTGAATTCGGTCTCCAAATTGAACGCAAATGAACTCTCGCGGTCCTCAAGGTAATGGTAGAAGCGGTAGATGATCTCGAAGAACCAGCACTGGAGGCAAATGAACATCACAGTGAGCAGCATGGCCATGGCGACGAACCCGCGCAGTTCTGTGAACAAAAAGCATTATGAAATTCATTAGCATGGCAAAGGGGTGCCAAGAGAAGCAACATAATTCTCTCTAAAAATTTGAGACAAAAAAGAAAATTAAAAAACCGAGGTAATTTAAATTAATAAAAGGCATAGCAGAGAGATAGGGAGGGAGGGAATCAATGGAAAGCAAAATTTCTAAAATTTAAGGAATAAAAAAACGAAAATTAAAATTTTAATTGCCTTAGCAAAGGGGTACCATGCAAAAATAAAGTTTTAAAAATTTGATAAAATTTAAAAAGAAACAATGAAAATTTAAATTTAAAAAGGCACACCTAAAATTTTTTGACTCCCTAAAACGGAAAAAATTTCCAAAAACTTTTTCTCAGCAATTCATAAACATTCGGAAGCACCAGAAAATCTTGGTGAAAAATCACGGATAAATCAATAATTTTAATAAAATTTGAGTTTAGAATAGGTATCAGTGCCTTTTTTTATCCCAGATTGGCACCAAATAAATTCCAAAAATTCTCCCACCTTCGCCGTACGCGTGCCAATCCGACTCCTCCCTTTTGATGCCGGCAAAATCCTCCGCTATTCTGCCGATTGAATGGCTCGAGAACATTGCGCATATCATGAACACCAGGAAAATTAGGCTGGACAAGAAGATGAATGTTGCCTGAGCGGGGAAGGGTGAAGAAATTAACTCTAATTGGGTTCGAGACTCTCGACCATCGGAGCCAAGCCGAGGAAAAGCCCTCCAAAGCAATTCCCTTGTCTTATTCTGAAAAAGCTCGAACCACTCCCCTCGGATTTTCAAAAATCTAAATCCGATAAAAATCCTTGAAACTCATTTGTCAGGGAACTTCAATCGCGGCCATAACCTTCGAACTAACTGCACTAAAAATGCGTACGAAACGCGAAACCCGAAATTATTTCATTGAAAATTTCTAAAATGTTTTGAATCATTCACAAATTAAATTAATCAAAAAAAAAATTCGAAATCAATTTGTTCACGTTTTTTTATCTAAATTCTTTTGAGTTAACAAATTTTGTACATAAAAATAGAAAATTTTGAGCCAATTTTTTAATATAGGAATTTTTTTTGCCAGGCAGTGCCGGCAGGTGCGGCCAAGATATTTTGGCTCAATGTTAAACGGTTTGTACCTAAAAAATTAATGTGAATTTTTTGCAAAGAAAAATACAAATTTTATTATTTTTAAATGGCCGAAAATTCAAATAATTAACTTTTGAAAGAAATATTTACAAAAATAAATGAGAAGATTATTATTTTTCTAATATTTTTATTTTCTCCATTCTCCAAATACTAATTTTTCTCTCACACCACGCCCCCATTTCTTAGCAGTGCATAAATTTCGTGCTAAAACCGAGAAAACGAAAAAAGACCCCGAAATCTTTTATGATGTGATTGCTCTTAGGGGGTCAGAGAAATTTGAACTTTTTTGCTCGGTTCATGCAAAATGATTTTGTTCTCCCCCGCAGGGGAGATGCGCCGTTCCCATAGTTAAGTGCAATAATGGGCCAACGCTCAGCCGAGCGGGAGCAAGCCCCCGACAACGACCAATTTCCAAAAATTGGTTAATCTCTTTGACCCCGGTGGGGGTCGTTACGGAGATTAAGCCGTAAAGAACTGTAACTACACTTTGATCTTAGCCAAAAGGCCGAGAAGCGATAACTGTGCAGCACAATTTGGGGCTAAAATGAAAATTAAATGAGAAAAAAATGATGGGATAAAAATATGATGCATTGGAGGGAGCAGAGATATTGATGCAAAGAGGGGAATTGTGTGTGTGAGCGGAGAGGAAAAGAAGTATGAGATGTGGAAGGGGGCGAAAGAGTGTGTGCGGAATGAGAAAAAGAGAATCATTCATTCTTTTCCCAGAGTGAGAAATATGGAAACAGAGAAAAAAAGAAATGCAACTATTTGCTGGCGCCGGCAGTGGGTAAGTCGTTGACCCTTTTTAGAAAAAATCCACTTTTTTTAATCTCAAAATACTAATGTTTCTCTCAGACCACATCAACATTCTTACCAGTGCATAAAAATTTCGTGTTTGGTGCCAAAAAACGAAATACAAACAAAAAAAAATACGAAACGACCAACATCCCTAATGTAATGTTTGATGGCTAGGGACGCGACTTTTAATGACGAAAAATCCCAAAATAGTTAACTAAAATAGTGAGTAAAAATGCCAAAATAGTGAAGAAATAGTGACAAAAAGTCCGAAATAGTGACAAATAGTGACATAATTTTCAGCCAAAAATTAAGCAAAAATAATTTTTTATTCACTGGTTGCAGTTGCAAATGAGCTACATTTCCTTTATAAAATTCTCTTAGCAAATATTGACATTTTTTAAATCAAAAATTTTGTCAAGAAAAAAAATTTGGGGGAAAAATTTTTATGAAAATTTTCCAATTCTTAATGGTATTTTTTGAAAAAAAAATTTAGGCGATTCTTAGGGGTGCATTTTTTTGAAATTTTTTTGATCGATTCTTAGGGGTGTATTTTTTGGTTTTATTGCATTTTTGTTAAGGAATTTTCCAAAAAATGCAGAAATAGTGAAAAAATAGTGACAAAACGCCAAAATAGTGATTTTTAACTATCTTAGTGACGAAGTCGCCAAAATAGTGATTTCTAGTGACCGATAGTGACATCAGAATCGAAAATTTTTAATGCAGAAATGCGTTTTTTGAGCTCCTTTCTTCAAATCAATTGAGCAAAAAATTTAGTTAAAACCTAAAAATCGCATCCCTATTGATGGCGTACCTGAAAGACGAGAAATGGCATTGTAAAGATGCGCTTCTCGCGGAACACTGCATACGTCAGACTACCGTATACGCCAACAGCAAAAGAAGCCAAAATCCTGTTTGAAATTCAAGAAACTTACTGTATACAAACCGGTATTGCTTAGTATTACGGTATTGTTTAGAAAACGACAGTTCCGTTTTCTTTATTCTGCGCTTTACCATGAATAAATGATCACTGTTGAAGTGCGTCCGAACGAGTAGAGAAGGTTGATCACAATGCCAACGATCAGCGCAATGGAAACGACACGGGCGGCGGTCTAAAAGGCACAAAATTTAGGAAAAACGAAAATTTTTAAAAATTTCTTTGAAAATCGGACCCGTATGTGCAATTTCTTGAAGCAGCAATAATATTTGGGGCTGCTTTCATCGAACGGAGGCGAAGTGGTGGACATTTGTTGCGCGACCATTTTCATCAGATCAAAAATAAATATATGCCCAAAAATGGCACTTTTCACTTTAGATGGGAAAATATATAAATTAAATTGAAAAAATTAATTTTTTTTTTAATAAAAAATTCAAAAAATTTTCAAAAGCAAACAAAATTGGAAGATTAATAATTTGAAAAAATAATTTAACGCTTAAAGCTAAAGAACGACCCGGGGGACTTTTCCAAAATATTTCCCGCAAACATTTGAATATATATTTTTTGTTTGTTTTATGCTCATAATACAAATAGTCAACACATTTCAAGGCCGCAACTTTTGAATGGGAATTTGAAAAACATTGGCAAAATTTTTATATTTTTTTAATAATTAATTTAATTTAATTTAATTAATATATTTCAAATTTTTGGAGGGAGAGAAAGCTGATGAAATGGAAGCTTGATGAGCTTCTGCTGCCCCCTGACATGAATATGGGGCGGTTACGTTGGGGGGGGGGATTCATTCATTGCTGGCACATACGCACACACACATAAAGCCAACAATATCCTCTCCAAACAAATCCACTCCAAAACCACCATCAAATATCTCATCATCATCCTCATCATAATCATCATTATAGCTCCAATAAAAAAGCCACGTCCCCAATTTCACCCCCCCCCCCCCCAGGGCCCTCCAAAACCAAATTACCCCCGCTCCCTCCCGCCCCCACCCTCCCGAAAATTAACGGGGGCGGTCCACTGATTTATGTGGCATTTATTTGATTAGCTGCTGCCACCGCTTGCTGGGCGCTGTGCCGCCCTGGATGATGCTATTGCTTGGGCTTATGCCGATTGCTGTGCCAATGAAAAAAAAAGGGGGGAGGGACGGGGGCGGGGGGGGGGGGGGGGAAGCGCCCGGCGGGAGGGAGTCAAATGTCATCTGGTGAGTCAGCAATTATTAAACACACAATTAAATATGATGATGGTGAAGGTGATATTGCTGTTTAAAATTGTGTGTGTATTTGGTATTTGTTTTAGCTGCGCGGCGCGGCAGGGATTGGACCGATGCCATGAAGATGTATGAAATCGGTATTCACTTCAAAAAATATCGGGAATACGTAATCATAGTCCGGGGTATCAAAATCTCGGGGAGAGAATCTTTGGAAAGCGGAAACTTCAAGCTTCAAAAAGTTTTGGAAATCGAGAATCGATTTGAAAAAAAAAATAATTCGAGAGTCGGAAAGCGCAATTCTGAGCTTTTGGAAAACAGAATTGAAATACTGGACGGAGAATTACGAGGCTCAAAAAGTTTACTTTGCGCGAAAAGCCATGGGTCGCTCCTCCCATCACTGCCAGATAAATATAAATCACAAAATGAGGCTAAAGCCTAATGAACAAATGGGATTAAGGCAAGCACCAATACATATTAAAATAAATTAATTTATTGCAAAATTTTGTGGCTCGTTATTTGCAAAAATTTGCTGTGGAAGAGAAGGCATAGAGATTTTTAAAAAATTTTTTGCTTAATTTGTTAACACACAAAAAGTGTTGCTTGACGTTACTCAAAAACCCATCAAAAAAAAAATTTTTTTTTTGGTATAATTTTGCTCAAAAGCAACCAAATTTTTAATTCTTGAAGTCATTCATTGATTGTCCTAAGTGGTTTTATTATACTGCAAAATTTCAAAATTTTGTTAAGTTTCAAAAAAGTTATTACCAAAAAGGTTCAAAAAAAGTTGGTTTTTTGAATTTCTCAGGTCATAACTTTATTTAAACTTAACGAGTTTTTTTTTTTTTTTGAATTTTGCAGGATAATAGAAAACACTTAGGGCTAAGAAATATATCAAAATTATTTAATTTGATTCATTTTGGGCGAAGTTATGAGTAATTTTCTGTCAAAAATTTTCCATTTGGGTTTTTTGAGTAACGACCCGGCACCTAAAAAATGATTTTTTTTTTCTTTTGTGTTTTTTATAATCCATTTTCAATATTTCGCTGATTTTTCTTCACCATTTAAATCGCTTGAATTTTTTGACCAATAAATCGGTTTACAATTTTAGATTCCTTTGCACAATCAATTTTTTTCAATTTTCCAACCCTTTCCAAAGGGACTCCCGGACAATCCATCTGCAGTAAGCAGACAATCCGTCAACGGATTCGTCAGTGATGGACAATCCGTCAGCAAGTTTTATTTTTAGAACAGATTTATAGAAAATAATGTAAAAATGAATTTAAATTGAAAAAAAAATAAAAAATTTTTATTTTATAAAGCATGATTCCAGCAGTAGTCTCACCCTTTTTTCCAATAATTTATTATGGGAGTATTTGTTTTAAATTATTATTATTTAAAATTTTAAAAAATGAATAAATTTGTTATTAACTTCGAGATTATTCTTGAAGGAAAATTATAGAATGAAAGGCATAAAAAGTGGATTTCACATGCATAATGAATCTCCTTAGAAAATATAATTCCTTATACAAATGAACTTGTTGACTGACTGCAAAAAAGACGTGACGAAATTTTCGTGTCGGTATTCTTTTTTTTTTTTTTTGATCGGAGATAAAATGCTATAAGCATACCACTTTTTTTGTTTTTGCATTTCCGCTCATAGATGTAAAAAGATATTTGTGCATAAAAATTAGTAACAAAAAAGGCGACATTTTATAATTATATTTAAATATTAATCGTATAATTAATTCATTAACACCGATTAATATAATTAAATTTAATTATTTTATCAATCACTGAGTTTTTTGGATCGACTCAACACGAGGTGCGACCATTGGAGTCACTTTTTCAATGGGTTGAAAGCTTATTAAACGTAATTTTGAAAATAAAATAAAAATTCGACCGTTTTTTGGCCAGCAATATTCATCAAATACATACAATCCTGAAGAAAAATCAGCGAAATATTGAAAATTGCATATAAAAACCCTAAAATTCAGGGATTTTTTCCGCACCCTGTATATTTTGCACCAAAAATAAAGATTGAATAGAGGCCCTTGACAGTGGTGAAGCAATTCATTCATTCATTCATTTCAATTTGGCTTTTCCTCTTTTCTCCGCTGGCATTTCTGCTGGTAACAATGCTTCTGTTTATTATGTCCTCATGCATTGAAAAAGTGAATAATTTTGTTATTTTTAAAAATTTTATTAATAAATCTCAGCATCGGCAAGGCAGGGTGTGCGAATAACGAAAAATTTTTCGAAAATGAAAAAAAACGAATGAAAATTTTTCTGGTTAAAGAAAACCAAAACATGAAAACGAAATTAATAAAGTGCAGAAAACGACAAAAAGACGCAAAATTAAATTGGGCAAAATGTTAAGCCTTTGGTGGAAAGTCCAGCTAACAATGCGCTGGCTTAATCAGCAGCAGGGGTTGGACCCAAGGGCGTAGCCAGACCCTTGGCTTTGGGGGGCTGAAGTCAAAAAGTCGATTTTTTAGGGGTGTATTTTTCCTTTTTAAGTCGATTTTTAGGGGTGTATTTTTGGTTTTTTGAAATCCCGAATTATGGGGTGTATTTTACAAAATTTTTCGCCAAAAAATTAATATTTTTTGCCATTTTGGCCTCCATTTTTCAAAATATGGTAAAATGGGGGTCCGGCGGTGCCGATAGGCGCCGCCGGGAAATTTTTGAGTATTTTAATGCAATTTTATTAAGAAAATTGCTTAAAATTAAAAAAAATCTACTGAAAATTTTTTACTTTTTGGGTTTCGGGGGGGGGGGGGGGGCTTTAGCCCCCCCCCAGCCCCCCCCTGCCTACGCCCTTGGTTGGACCTGTTCAGTTTTAAAACATTTCCTTTTTCCAAATTGCCCTCTCCAATTCAGGACGAATCTGAAAAATCGGACATTTCACCTTTTAGATTGGCATCTCCATTCCAGGACAAATTTGTAAATTCAGGCACTTTTCTGTTGAAAACTGCAGAAAATATTATTTTCGACCCACAGCCCATATAATTTTGAAAAAATATATTCGAAAATTTTTTGGAGAGAAGCATTTTTCGTAAATTGAATTATTTTTTATAAACAATTTATTTATTTTTTTTTTGCAAATTTAGATAATTTAAAGTCCACATTTTCTGCTCTTATACCGAATTCATCGAAAATGATGTTGAAGTATTTGAGTTTCGACTTTTTCATTTTATTTATTTATTGTGCATTTTTTGCTTCGCCCACCATTCCACTACCATTATGGGTAATTAATAGGGATGTCAAAAATATGTACAAAAATTGGTCAAAATATGTACATAAATATGTAAAAAAAAATTCCCGAAATATGTAAGAAATATGTATAAAAGTCCAAATATGTACAAAAATATGTAAATAAAATTTTTTAATGGTTATTTTTTGGAAAAAAAATCTTCGTATGGTGTTAAATTGGCACAAAATGGCAGAAAAATGACCTAAATAGGTTTAGAATCACTTTTTAACATTTTAAAAATTATTTTTGGTATTTTTAGGGGTACATTTAAAAAAAAAAGTTTTTTATTTTTTCACAAGAAATTACTAAAAAATTTTCAAAAATTCTCAAAATAAATGTATAAAAAAATGAACAATTTGCCGAAATTTTGGCTTTTTTGAGGATTTCCAATTTTTCCGTAAAAAATCCTCAAAATATTAAAGAAAAAAAAAATGTAAGAAAAAGTACAATATATGTACCAAATATGTATAAAATCCCGAAATATGTATAATATGTATAAAACCCCGAAATATGTAAATAAAAGTCCCAAATTTTTTTCGCGAACACAAAAAAGAAAGTGTTTTTCACACTAATTAGGCTATAGAGAATCCAGGAAAAAATATGTATTTACATAAAATTGACATCCCTAGTAATTAAGGCATTAATTATTAAAATTCCGTAATTAAATGAAGAAACTGCTGGGACCCTTTTTGGGCATATGTTGAGTTCGGCATTTGAAAAAGCCTTGATTGGGACCTGAATTCCAAGTTTGGCCTGCATCTTTACTTTCTCAAAAAATCTGGAAAATACAGGCCCAGGATTTTCAAGGACACAAAACGTTTGCACTTGAATTTTATGAATCTAAGTTGAAATAATAATTTAGTCGTGTTTTTAATTTTTGATTTTTTAAACCCAAAAATATTAATTATTTTTTTTAATTTAAAAATTAGGCTTTTATATTTTTACAAATTGGTATAGAACTTGTAAAATATAAACAGATTGATTTGGACGGACTAGAAGCTTTTTTGAAGGCGCCAGCCAATTTTGACCAATTTTGCGCGGAAAAGGCAATCAACAACAAACAAATCAAAAATTCAATGGCACAAATGTATGCCAACCATCTTGGCATTTTGTATTTTATGCGCCATCATTGGTATTATGCCAATGATGGCAACGATGAGCGAATTGAGCAGCAACAACAACAACAACAAATTCATCAAAATAAGTAAAAACTTTTATTTTTTGATAATTAAGCAAAAAATAAATAAATAAAATTGTGAGACAAAATGCCATAAAAAATATATTTTTTAAGAGAGAGTCCAACGGTTCGCAACTTCGATAACCAGGATTAGGATTTATAATTGCTAAAAAAACACTTATATGTGGTAACTTGAGGACACAAAAAAATGCAAAAATTCGATTTTTTAACTTTGAAGCTCAATTTGTAATTCCGGCTTTTTCGTTATTTTCAATAAAATTCCGAGCTTTTTTTAGAATTAGCAAAAAAAAAAAGAAGATTTTTTTTTTTGCTTGAAGCATAATTTAAATACTGGATTTTTCTGATTTTAATTAAAACCCAGATATTTTTTTGCAGCCCTTCTACCGATCGTCCGGCATCTGAATGCCAAAGCTACCGTAAATATGTACACATTTTATATGAATATTTGTTCAATGTTCATGCCGGACATTATGCAAAAACACCATTGTTCAAGGAAACTTTCTCTAAACATATAATTAGCTTTGATGAGGTGATTAAACGGCTTATAATGCTTTACAAATTTTATTTCTACGAAATGGGAAAAATGAACAAAAAAATACCAGCACCAAAAATTTGAGGAAATGGAATTTTCTCTGGAAAATGAGCCTGAATTGGATTTTTATAAATTGAATTCAAATTTTTTAAAATTAAATCGAATAATCGCAATCGCAAGGTTTTTAATAATTGTTGCTGACTGATTGTCCCATGGCCGATTGTCCAATGACGGATTGTCCGGGAGCCCCCCCCCCGCTTCCTCATGCCCACGGCGATGTGCAGCGGTGTCCGTCCGTGTTGGTCTCGTCCCGTGGCCGTGTCCCAGTCGTCCACCAGCTGTTTCAGCGTCATCTAATTGTCGTCCCGAATTGCTTCATGGATGGCACTAATCCGCATCTGTGCCGTGGTGGCAATTTTTGAATTATTTAATTTTGAATTATTACAAATCAATTTATTTTTAATTTTTGAAATATTTGAAAACAAAAATTTATTAGCAAAATAAGCTAATCAAAAGTTTAAAAATAAAATTTTGATAAAATAATACAACCAAATGAATGAGAAAAAAAAATTTAAATTTGAATAAATTTAAAAATATTTTATTTAATTTTTTCTAATAAGCAGCGAATTATTATAACAATTTAATTTATTCTTAAATGTTTGTATAAATAATTTATTTGAAAATATGTATGTCACCAAAAGTTTACCAACAAAAAAATAAAATGATATAAAATAAATCATCAAATAAATTCAACAAAAAATCTAAAATTTAAAATAATTCATAAAATATTTTATTAATTTGTTTTGAAAAATATTATTTATTTAATAAATAATAAAATAATTCTTTGCACCTGTAAATGTGCTAATGTTGTGGCCAAATCGCGACTTTCTAATAAAATTCACGAAATTTTAAAAATTAAAAAAATAAATTCATTAAAATGCCTGACGGAAAAATGCGTTCGCTAATTTGGCTGTGATAATCACCGGCTAAAAAATTTTAAATTTTTAAATGCCGTGGCGCCTTTTCCCACCCAAAACAATGTCCCGCAAGGCAGGAACGTCCCGTCCCGATCAGTGATCAGTTTATCCACCCGATTTCCGGCACGGAGGGGAACTGCGCGAAAAAAAATTAAAATTATTTATGCAAAATCAGTCTAAAATTTCGGCGCAAAATTTATTAAATTCGAAAATTTTATGGAAAATAAATCCGTTTTTCTTTAATTGATCAAACTTTTTCATTATAAAATATTTTGGAAAATTTTGGCAATAATTTTCAAATATGTCGTAAATTTTATTGCTTTTTATTGGTTGAAATTTATGGAAAAAATGTACATCGATTTAAGCCTCGGACTTGGTCCATGTCAACAGGGCTGGACGAAATTTCATGTCGTTTTCGTTTCGTCCTACATTTTCGGCACTTTTTGAGTTTCGTTTTCGTGTTTCATTTTCGTCCGCTAAGTTTTTGGTTTCGTTTTCGGTTTCGGTTTTCAAAATTTTGTTTTTCGTTTCGTGTTTCGTTTTCGGTTTTTTAAATTTTGGGTTTTCGTTTCGTTTTCGTCAGAGCAATATTTTACGAAAAAGACGTAAATATTTACACCCTTAAGAATGACTTTTTTGGTAAGAAATAATAAGTTTAATAATTTAAGTATTGTAGTTTAGTGGTGAAAACACCAGGTTTATGTTGTGCTGTGCATTAATGTTCGGTCCCGCATGCCCGCACTTTATTTTACCGATTTTTTAATCATGTTTTTACCGATTTTAGTTAGAAAATCTGCTATGAAATTGCACTGAAATTAAAAAAAAATTTCCCGACGCCGCCGCACCCACCTCCCATTCACCAACTTTAAAAAAAATACACCGCAAAAAAATTGTTTGAAAATCTGTTTTTTTTAGCACGGTTTCACCGAAATGTAAGATTGATAATTTCGGAATAGTGAAGCTGGTGCCCCCCTTTTTTGAATAAAATTTGAAAAACATAATATTTAATAAATTTTTTATCGAAAAAATTGTATATTAACTGATTCGAACCAATTTTGCAAAATTGCCTTTTTGACCCTAAATCTTATTTTTTGTCATTATGCTCTTATTTTGAAAATTTTTCGGTCACACGCATTTTTTAGAGCCACATCCGCTTTTCCACCTACTAGGATCTCCTTTCCCTGATAATTAGCTCTTAGGGGAAAAAAGGAAATTTTTTTAAATTACGCTGTCCCGCGCGTCAATTTGACTTCCGTCCTGGTCCAGCAAAGCTCTCTTCACTGTGACAAAAAGGTGGGAGATTAATAAAAATTGTATTTATAATGGGTGCACAAAATAAATGGTGCACGTGTCTTTTATTTCTATGCATGTTTAGGGACAGAAACTTTTATCTGTTTTATTTAGTGTTCGTATTTTATTGGAATCTTTTCCATAAAGTTAAAAAATTTGAAATGTGACCGGAAATGCCAAAAAATTTCTATATTCCTAATAATTAAGAGAAACAATTTTCATTTAGATGATTTTTATATTTTTACCATAATATTCTGCCAAAATGAAGACTGATTTGCATAAATGTGTTTTTGTCGGCACAAAGTATAAATTAATTAGGAGAAAAAACTGTTTGCGAAGGAAATCTAAACCCAAATTACATTCTGTTGTCCCAATTCTTCACTGTGACAAAAAGGTGGGAGATTAATAAAAATTGTATTTATAATGGGTGCACAAAATAAATGGTGCACGTGTCTTTTATTTCTATGCATGTTTAGGGACAGAAACTTTTAATTGTTTTATTTAGTGTTCGTATTTTATTGGAATCTTTTCCATAAAGTTAAAAAATTTGAAATGTGACCGGAAATGCCAAAAAATTTCTATATTCCTAATAATTAAGAGAAACAATTTTCATTTAGATGATTTTTATATTTTTACCATAATATTCTGCCAAAATGAAGACTGATTTGCATAAATGTGTTTTTGTCGGCCCAAAGTATAAATTAATTAGGAGAAAAAACTGTTTCCGAAGGAAATCTAAACCCAAATTACATTCTGTTGTCCCAATTCTTCACTGTGACAAAAAGGTGGGAGATTAATAAAAATTGTATTTATAATGGGTGCACAAAATAAATGGTGCACGTGTCTTTTATTTCTATGCTTGTTTAGGGACAGAAACTTTTAATTGTTTTATTTAGTGTTCGTATTTTATTGGAATCTTTCCATAAAGTTAAAAAATTTGAAATGTGACCGGAAATGCCAAAAAATTTCTATATTCCTAATAATTAAGAGAAACAATTTTCATTTAAATGATTTTTATATTTTTACCATAATATTCTGAATAAAATACGGATTGTTCACTGACGAATTGTCCGGGAACGCCAGGGGAAGCGCGACGAGAGTCTCGAATAGGTTCGGCCGGTGACTCGAGAATTTTCGGGAATTTATTTAATCTCGGTCTCTTAGAAGCCACGATTTAGTCACAACATTAGCACATTTACAGGTGCAAAGAATTATTTCATTTCTTATTAAAGAAAATTATTCTTGAATAAAAATTAGATAAACTATTTTATGAATTTATTTTAAATTTTAGATTTTTTTTTATAATAATTCAAAATAAATTAATTAAAAACATTGCCATCGCGGCACAGATGCGCATCAGTGCCGTCCATGAAGCAATTCGGGACGACGATCAGATGATGATAAAGCAGCTGGTGGACGACTGGGACACGGCCACGGGACGGGACCAACACGGACGGACATCGCTGCACATCGCCGTGGGGACGGGCGAGCGGAACCAGAGGGGGCGGGAGGTTCAAACCCAGAAATTTTTTTTATTAAAAATTTCTTCGAAAAAATATGAGGATCAGTCCAAGACAAGGGGTACCACTATTTTTTCTTTTTTCATTATTTATTCTTTGCTTTTTATTTAAATTTTCATAATGTTTTTTGAAGATATTATATTTTATCTTTTTTTTGTTACATTTGGCATCACTATTTTCATCATTATCATTTTTTTATCTACAAATTATTTTTTATTAAAATTCCTTATTTTGCAGATATTATATTTGTTTTTACCAGGCTTTATTTTCTATTTTCATTTGTATAAGCTTTTTGTTATATTTAAAGGAAATTAATAGTAGTATAGAGTAACGCAAACTATTTGTGTGAACAAGTGAGTGATAAGTAGGGCCGCAACTTTTAGTGAAGAAAAATCCCAAAATAGTTAACTAAAATAGTGAGTAAAAATCCCAAAATAGTGAAGAAATAGTGACAAAAAGTCCGAAGTAGTGACGAATAGTGGCATAATTTTCGCCAAAAATTGAGCAAAAATAATTTTATTCACTGATTGCAGTTACAAATGAGGTACATTTCCTTTCTTACATTTTTTTAGCAAATATTGCAATTTTTAAACCAAAAATTTTGTCAAGAAAAAAAATTTTTATGAAAATTTTCCAATTCTTAGTGGTATTTTTTGAAAAATTTTTAGGTCGATTCTTAGGGGTGCATTTTTTGAAAAAAAAAATTTAGGTCGATTCTTAGGGGTGTATTTTTTGGTTTTTATTGCATTTTTGTTAAGGAATTTTGCCCAAAAATGTCAAAATAGTGAAAAATAGTGACAAAACGCCAAAATAGTGATTTTTAACTATTTTAGTGACGAAACCTCAAAATAGTGATTTCTAGTGACCGATAGTGACATCAGAATCGAAAATTTTTAATGCAGAAATGCGTTTTTTGAGCTCCTTTCTTCAAATCAATCGAGCAAAAAAAAAGTTTTTTCACTAAAAGTTGCGGCCCTAGTGATAAGGCATAAATTTAATATTTTATTAACAAAAAAATAAATTCCAAAATATACGCATAAAATTATTAAAACCAACAAAAGACAACCAATTATCCAAATTAGCAGTTTATAATATCGCAAAGTAAATACTCAGTCTCGAAAGTTCCCTTAATAAATAAATTGGTCAATATAACTCAGTTTTATAATAAGTATATACCCGATACTCCCCTTGGCACTCGCTCTTACACGCATTATATGCAGATTATCCATGTTGAGAGTTTTGATTTTGTTTAGCTTAAAGATAAATACATTTTTTTGTTTAAGATACCATACTCACTATTTCCCGTTCATCCTCAAAGTTAAATTCTTCCGCCCCATAGCACTGAAAGAGTTTCCTCATAATATTTTCAAAACAATTTATTATAATTTTTTCCGTAAAATCGTGAATCTCAATTTTAAAGAAGAAAATGTCCTGCGTGAACCCATCCTCACATGAGCACCCTCTTTTTACGCTTTTCCCACATTCGTTGCATCCCTTAATTATTTATTGAATATTTTTCATTAATTAAACAGTACCATGTATTTTTTCACAATAATATTTTTGATAAAAGCTCTCACTGTAAAATATTTTTTCGTTCCTGGGAATAATTCTGTCATGTGGATTGCTTCAACCGTGGTTACAAAACATGCCATTTGGATTTTACTAAATTCGTAAATAGTTTTACTTAAGATAAAATAAATATAAAAACCAGTAGAAACGGTAAAAAATAAAATAAACACAATTTAACAAAATTTATCATACTACTCAATAATAAAAGGTAACAAAATTTTTCTGAAAGGAGCGAGGCAATTTCTGGAACTCCTTTGACACTTTTACGTCTTTTGATATTTGACGTTTACAGAATTCTGTGAGGGTCGAAGCACGCATGTAGAAAAAACACCACTTTTTGTTCATTTCTCTGTAAAATAATAATGATAATAAAAAAGAAAAAGAAAAAAGAAAATACCTTTCAAAGAGACAAACAATGATTCTATGATTATACGACAATCTACCTTTGACTAAATAAGTCGTAATAATCTCGTCAAAGTCTATTTCAGTCCTCATAAGCCACCCATGATAAGAAGAAGGGGCTCTAAATTTTCCTTCCCCTTCCTGATAGAAATAGACGGAAATACGCGGTTTTTTCTTATCCGTAGATACAATTTGTACCAGTCCGTTAATGTAGCGGTAAAATTTGGTAACCGGACAGTGAATTCGTCTTGAGATATGTTTAAAAAAGTCCCATGAAAGACGATAATCACCATCACGGATCAGGAAAGAGAAAAGATTTTTTCGAAATCGGCTACACTTAGGAATGCTCGAAAAAGGGTGGTTGTTATCCTTATGAACGGCAACACTATACGGACTAACATTTTCCATTCGTTTTTTGATGTCTTTACGATTTTTATTCCAATAAAAGGACTTCTAAATACATTGATTTAGCGGAATTGCCCGGATGGGTTCAAAATTAGCTAAATAAAAAGAATAGATGAAATAGAGCCGATTTATTAATGCTAGGAATAAGTTAAATAAAAATTACACGATTTTAGGTGGATGTTTTTAATGCAATAAAACCGGACCCGCATAATCAGAATTAATTTCAAAAGCGCCCCACAAAATGGCTTAGTTAAATAAAGAAACCATAAAGAATGCCGAGAAATTTTCTGAAATTTAAATACGTGAAAATTTAACAAATTTTAATAGTATATGATCAAAAATCCTGCAGTTGGCAAAGTTGCATGATTTATTGAAAATTATTTGGTAAAATTATATTTTACTCTTCCACCTACCCGAGTATCGATAGTTCTGGCGGTTAAAGCGACCGCGCCAGTTCCTGTTATTGCGCGCCCTATTCCGATACCCTCGCTCCGCACGGTTTCCTTGAATAAATAATTAAATATCAGAATTAAGACTAATAAAAACTCAATCGTTTAAAAAATATAATTAGCTATTTAATCTGCCAAATACGAGTGTTAGAAATAGCACCAAAATCGTCAAGTTTTGTGTCTTGGGACTTCTACATAACATTCTTACAGATTATTCTTGAATATTAGCACTTATAAAATACTCCGCGAAAATGGTTAATCTGTCGACAAAATTTTTCTTTATCATTTTTCAAAAATTTCTGGCCACGCGGGTTTCTAAGGGTCTGAGTTTATGCCGGGATATGTAGTAGGGCTTACAACGTCCCTGAGACATTAGTTCCGGCAGGTCCCGGTCCCACCTATTTAAATTTATAGTATATCTTAACGGCATAAATAATTTCAAAAATAATATGGCACCAATTTGAAGCGGAATCGGTTGGTCGGGGTATGGCTGAATCGGCTGGTTGGGGGGTGTCTCAGCCTCCGCGTTCATGGTCTCAAACCGCACTAGATCGGGTAGTGGTGTCAAGCCACCCCGGCCCTCCCGGTTCTCGCTAAGCCATGCGCTGTAAAATTGAATGGTTAAAATAAAATATATTTATTTAATTATGATAATAAGCCCTACTCATTCTTATAAATACGAAAATAATGATCTCTCTAAAAAACCTAAACTCCGCCAATGCCACGTTCGGGATTGGGGTGGTTATGTCGGAATCCGGGAAATGCATTGGGCCATAGGGACGCGAAAAATCGAAACTGCTATCGATGGTTTCCTCATCAATGTCATTTTCGACAAAATTGGATGGCATTTCAAAAATAAAAAATTATTTTTTTCTGTAATTTAAACATTAAAAAATGGTGGAAATGAGTCAAATGGGCAACAGAATGAAGTTGCGGTCGAATTTGTTGCTAATGCAGCCCTTTATTTGATGATAACGGTACAGAAAACATATTTTCTAAGGACCTTTTTCGGTTTGAGCAATTTTTAGCAATTATTTTCAGCCATTTTTACAATTTTCAATCACTCCAGATTTTTAGCAAATAATAATCGGTTCATTAATCAAAATTTTGTTTTTTTTAACAATGGTCAAATAGTTCGTTCCATTCGAATTCAGTTTCATAAACTGATCAGAATGTTTATGTTTTTATTTGGGATTAAATTACTGTAATAATGTATTTTCATTCGGATATGTAATTTTTTATCCATAAATCGTTTTTTAAATAGAATTTCTTCGGAATTTCTAAGTATCTTTTTAATTTTCTTCAAAATATCTTTGATCAATTATTTTTTGTCGTTTCTTAGACTTATAAAATTCGTTGTTGTGCATTCTTTATCTCCGATTAGATCGCTTCGATTCGTTCTTTATGTCGCGCATTTCTTTTTTCGTGTTATTTCAAAAAGCGTTAATTTTGAGTTGTCTTTCTTATTCCTGCACGACTCTATCATTATTTTACCGGTATTAATATTTTTCATAAGATTCAATTTTAATTTAAAATTCGTACCCTTTGTTTGTACTTAGGATATGTATTTTATTTGACTTTTTTAAACTTTTTGACTTATTTTTCATATCATTTTTTACAAATACCTTTTTTTACAAATGTGTAAATTTAATTTCTTTTTCAATAAAATTATCGTAATTTCAGCTATTTTGTCTTTTAAATTGTTTAAAATCAATGGCCCGTCTCGAACCTGCACCATATATATTTGTGCGTTTCTGTTTATTAACCATTTAATTTTTAAGGGTAATTTCTAAATTTATTTTTTATATATTTTATTTAAATCTTATTTAATTTGTTTAGGTCAATTCCCGAGTCAAAAAGACTCTGCGGACCTACGTTGCTAATGGTGAGCTCGTAGTCGAGGCTGGAAGATATTCGATGGCCGCATCGGGCGGTGGTGATAAATGAATGGTTTGACGGTTCCATTTTGTTATTTTCCATTTGTTAATTGTTAATAAAAAATTGAAAAATATTTTAAGGGAAAGAATTTGAAATAAATTTTTTGATCAAAATCGGAGATAGTTGGCGGGCGGCGGCGGAGGAGGGAGAGGACAGAAGGAAAGGGGAGGGGGCCAAAAAATAATGGAGAATTGGAAAACGGGGGACCAAAGAATTGATTAGAAGATGTTTAATTATTATCACAAATAATGAAAAGATTAGCAAATTTTTATTTATAATCAATTATATGAAAAGTGAGACCGTGAGATATGGGTTTAGGTGGTGGTATGAAGCGGTGCGGTTACTTGATGGTTCGTGGCGGGGTGGGCGGGGTTGCGCGGGGTTGGGGCAATTTTAGGGCAAAAAAATGTACTCATAACTACTACTCATCCCTTTTTTGACGGAAAATTTAATCATTTTGAAAAACTTTAATTAGAATTTGGTGAAAATTTCATCTCTTTTTCAAAAATCATACAGTCAAGTCATACAAAACAGAGCTTGATTTTCGATGTTCAAAAAAATGGGCAAATTTTTAAAAATAATCAAAATTTTACGTTTTTGTCCAAAAATTCTAAAATAAATTTTTTATAGCTTTTCTCCGACACGAATTTGACACCGAATTGGAAGCAATGCTCATAAAGTGCACAGAAAAGGCAACCTCCGACGCAACAAGACTTTACAAATTTGAATTTATTCACTTTTACTGTCACCGTTTTTTACAGTTCCCTGATTTTTTTGTTCCGATTTATCAAACTTTGTTGGTACTGTATATATTTTGCGTTTTCTTTTTTGTTTAAACGCTATACTGTATGATGTGATATGGTGGTACTCTGTAAGACTCCGGTTCCCGAAGAAATTGTCATTACTGGTCATATCTGTTAATAAACGTCATTAAAAATTCATAATTTTTGCCGCGGCGCTTAGCGGCATCGACTGATCACTACTTTTTTATGATTTCCAACAGTTAGACTAAAACGCCTCATAAAATAATTATTTCTTGGAAATTTTTACAAATTCCATAAAAATTATAATTTCCTAGCGGCTCCTATTGCCATTACTGCAAAGATTATGGCCAAAATGTTTAACATTTTCCGGCCATTTCGGCGCCGCTCACAATTTCTTTTTTTGGAACCCAATATAATTAATTTGAATTTTGCAAAACTAGGCTTTCAAACCAATATAATAAAGAATCTTTAATTTGATTGCCTAAAATTGGTGACGCCAAATTGCCCCGGTCCTTTAAAGTAGGGTTGCAACCCCGACCCCGCCCCGACCCCGAACCCAGACATTTTTGGCCATTTTCGGGGTTAACCCCGACCCCCGACGCTTCCAACCCCGACCCCGACCCTCAACCCCGACTCGGGGTCGGGGTTAAATATACACCCCTAAGAATGGCATTTTTGTGGGGGAAAAGGCAAAAGATTTATACAAAATTTGATTTTTTTTTAACCACCTTGACAAATTTTTATGAAATATAGTAAATTTTGCAGATGTTTTTGTGGTTTAGTGGTTGTTGCTTCAACACTGATAGCACTTTGTTATGAGTTCGAGGCCGGTTGACTGTTTCCTTTTTAATTTATTTTTATATGATTAATAGGATTTTTTAAATCAAAAATACCCATTAAAATCGGTACCCGGTGATTTCGTCAGTGAGTGATTTCGTCAGTAAGTGATTTCGTCAGTGAGTGACTTCGTCAGTGAAAATTGATTATTAAAAAAGCGTACACCTAGCCAAAATTACAAAAAGCCGAGTCATAAGAACAGGCTCATAATTATTCTAACGAGTCACGATTTTCAAAATCCTATACAAGTTTCTCAAAATGTTGCCCTGCCGAATCAATTTTGATTTGCGCTTATCAAGTGCCCCTTATTACTAGGGATCGGATTTTTAGTTTTTTAACTATTTTTTCTGCGGCTTTAACTCGACGAGAAATGCACGAAAAACACATTCTTTTTCGAAAATTTTTCGTTTTTAGTGCCACTATTCATCACTAGGAATCACTATTTTGGAGCTTCGCCACTAAAAAAAACTATTTCGGAAGTTGGCCACTAAAATAATTTTTCGCCACTATTTTGGCGTTTCGCCACTATTTTTGCCACTATTTCGCGATTTTACAAATTTGTAAAGGAAAATTCACTAATTTTCTTCAAATATACTAGAGTAGCACGGGACCGGGACCGGGACCGGGACCGGGTCTGGAAATCCCGGTTTTTTCAGGTCCCGGTCCCGGTCCCGGTCCCGGTTTTTGAAAAAATAGAAATCCCGGTCCCGGTTTTGCCAGTCCCGGTCCCGGCGGGACTAAATAAGCACTGGTAAGAATGGGGGTCTGGGTGAGAAAAGAGAAGGGAATTGGTGAGAAGGAGAAATCTTTGAAAAAAAATTAATTATTTATTTTATTTATTGCCTTGTTTTTCACATCGTTATGTGGTCTAGTGGCTAAACCTTCTGACTTTCATTATTTTTTGCTTAAGTTCAATTCCCCACTTGAACAGAATATTTTTTATATTTTCTTTACCATTTTTGTAATTGAAATTTTAATTAATAAATAAAATATTCCAAGTTTATTTTTATTTAATTTTTAAACAGTAACAAATTAACCAAATATTGGTCATTTTACAAATTCTGTTAACATATTTCACTCAAAATTTCAAAATTTTTCCGGCGGCGCCTATCGGCACCGCCGGACCCTGCCGCCCCCTCACCAATGTTCCCAAAAGTTTTTTAGAAAACAGCGCCACAAAAACAGCGATTTAAAAGCAAAAAAATTTAAGAAATTGTTAATTTATTAAAAAATCCAGAATTTTGGGACCCAGAAAATTCCAAGACTCCAGATTCCCCCCCCCCCCCCCGAAATGAAAATTTTTAAAAACTTTCCAAAGAATAATAGAAATTTGTTCGAATTCCTCCCCTAAAAGAAAATTAAAAAATTTTATGGGTACCTTTTTGAATTTAGGTAATTTTCGTAACAAAATTCACGAAAATTTTTAAAATTTTTTCAAAAAAATTTTCTCTTGGGAAAATTCCCGGTTAGTCCCGGTCCCGGCTTTTCTTGCGGTCCCGGTCCCGGTCCCGGACGAAAATCGAGGTCCCGGTCCCGGTCCCGACTTTTCTAGTCCCGGTAGGTCCCGGTCCCGGTTTTTGTCAAAAATCCCGGTCCCGTGCTACTCTAAAATATACCAAATAAAACCCATATTTTTAAAGGAAATATCGAACCAAAATGCCCAAAATTCAATCTAAATCTGCATTTATTCGTGACTGGATCAAAAAAGTTAAAGGCGAAGAAATTTACTCCATTAATGGTAAAATACTCTTCTGTCAAGTTTGTGAACAGCAGGTAAAGACAACAACGACTTGCAACAAACAACATCAGCAACATGATAATTTTCCACAGATTCCATGCTCGCAATATTGCCATTTAAAACAACACAATGAAACGGCGAAACATCGCGCTAATTTGGACCGATTTTCAAAAAAGAAAAGCAAGCAGCATCAGCCTTTTTTGACAACGAATGAAAACAAACAAGACCAATTTTCTGCCGACCTTTGCAAAGCACTTGTATCGGCCAACATTCCTTTTTTTAAACTGAACAATTCAGTTTTGAGTTCATTTTTGGAAAAATATTGTCAGAGGAATGTACCGGATGAATCCACTCTTCGAAAAAATTATCTGGCCCAACTTTTTTCTGAGGTTATATCAATTTTTCAAAATTTTTTAAATTTTTAATTTTTAGACAATGACAAAAATTAAAGACGACATTGGCGACGCATTTGTTTGGGTTTCAGTGGACGAGACAACGGACAAAATGGGGCGAATGATGGCCAATTTGTTGATAGGCAAATTGGATGGCAAAAAATGGCACCCCCCGCATTTAATTTCGGTGAAAGCGCTTGAAAAGGTGGACAGTGGAGCAATGGCGCGTTTTGTCAATGAAGGCCTTGGTAGTCGCTTAGCTTTTATTCCAAGATAATTTTTTAGTTTTAGACAGTTTTTCTGGTGATATTAAGAAAGAGCGAGTGCTGTTTTTGGTCACGGATGGGGCCGCGTACATGAAAAAGGCCGGAAAGCAATTAAAAGTTTAGAAAAATGAAAATAAAATAATTATTTTTTCTCCTTTTCAGGTTTTTTATACCAATTTGTTGCATGTGACTTGTTTGTGTCATGCATTGCATCGTGTGGCCGAAAAAGTTCGTGACGAGTTTGCACAAGTGGACAAATTGATAAGCAAAACCAAGCAAGTATTTCTGAAAGCGCCGCAGCGCCTTTCTGTCTATCGTGAGATGTGCCCTGGATTGTCCATCCCCCCTCGGCCAGTTTTGACCCGTTGGACGACCTGGATAACGGCCGTGTCCTTTTATTGGGAGCATTTTGAGGCATTAAAAGCGGTGGCTTATTTATTTTAGTTTTTTGTAGTAATGGTTTGCATTGTTTAGGTAGTGAATTCTTTCAATTCGGATGATGCAGTGTGTGTCAAGGAATGTCAATTGACTTTCAACAATTCAGTTTGGCAGGACCTTGCTTACATCCATTCAAATTTTGGGCAATTGGCTACTGCAATTACAAAATTGGAAACACAAGGAATGACCATTTTCGATGCCATGGATGTATTCGCAGGCGTTCACAATCAAATGGACAATGTTTATGGCGAAAAGGCAAACGAAATTCGCAAAAAATTCGCGGGCATTGTGGCCAAGAACCATGGAATTGAAAAAGTCTCCCAATTTTGCCAAATTCTATCCGGAAAAAACACTGAATCAGATGTTCCTCCAAACCTAATCCCTTTTTACAAATTTGCTCCTTTAACATCCTGCGATGTGGAACGTTCATTTTCCGTTTACAAATCAATTTTGGCCGATAATCGTATGCGTTTTACCCCCGAAAACTTCGAAATGTACCTTATTTGTAACTGCAATCAGTGAATAAAATTGTTTGCCTTAATTTTACATTATTTTCAAATAAAAAAACAGCTATTTAAAAAATTACACCTCTAAATTTGGAACTTTTTCGCCACTATTTTCGCCACTATTTTGGCATTTTTTTGTCACTATTTAGTTAATTATTTTGGGATTTTTTATCACTAAAAATCCGATCCCTACTTATTACACTCGAAAAGGTAAATCCGCTTCCATACGTGATCGGCTGACGCCTATGATTCGACTTGGAGACATTAAACTGATGAATTTAATTTATGAAACATTAAATGTTTTTTCGTAAAAAATGATTATTATCACTGACGAAATCCCTTACTGACGAAATCCCTTACTGACGAAATCACTCACTGACGAAATCACATGTTACCTTAAAATCAATCATCCTTGGCATAATTTATAGACGTATCAAACCCAATTTTCCTTTCTTTGAATAAAAATTCAATTTTTTGACTAAAACATGAAAATTTACAAAAAAACAAGAAAAAAAATAAAAAATTATCTTAAATTCATAAATTTTTTGCTGAAAATCTGAAAATCGAAAAAAACTATCATTTTTGGACAAAATCTGTTACCAGACCCATCCAAATTTTCAAAATTTTTCCCGGCGGCGCCTATCGGCACCGCCGGACCCATTTCTCCTAAAAGTTTTTAGAAAAAGAGCGCCGCGAAAAAGACCAAAAAAAAGATTTATACAGATTTTAGTTTAAATTTGGCCATTTTAAATACCTTATGTGTTTTTAATTAATTCTATACAAAAATATTTATGATAAAAAAATAATAAAAAGCACATAAAATTATTATTATGAAATTGAAATATTTTTAAGCAAAAATTTTATAAAGTTTTTTGACTATATGGCATAAGGCAAAATTTGAAAAACCCCGACCCCGACGATTTTGTCAACCCCGACCCCGAACCCCGACGCTTCCAACCCCGACAACCCCGAACCCCGAATTTTCCAACCCCGACGTGGGGGTTGCAACCCTACTTTAAAGTCACGAAATTAGCCATTTTTGCGCAAAATTTATATAAAATTCACTAAATTTTCAAAAAATTTGACAGGCATGTCGTTTTTGATTTATTATTAATGAGGCTTTTTGACTCAAAATGAGTGAGGCTTTTTGTTAGCCTCTTGATGAGGCTTTTGACAAAGTTTTATTGGAAACCGGGGAGAATCTCTGCTGCACAGAAACTCAATAATATTTTAGGGTGTACGAGAATGAAAGTAAATTTGGAATATGAAAAATACAACCCGAAAATTTTTGTTATGCAAATTGCAACAAAAACAGAAAATGCATAAAATGAAAACCACCAATTGGAAAAAAGGAAAAACTAAGGCTAAATTGAACGTGAAAGGGAAAGAACAGTGAATCAATGAAAGAAATGACAGAAAGCCAAAAAATGATCGAAATAAAAACACATAATGAAGGATCGTTTAGCAACAGGAAAAATGATGATGTTTCATGTCCATCATCACCATCAAGGGCGTAGGCAGGGAGGGGGGGGGGGGGGCTGAGGGGGCTAAAGCCCCCCCGAAACCCAAAAAGTAAAAAATTTTCTGTAATTTTTTTTTGAAATTTTAAGCAATTTTCTTAACAAAATTGCATTAAAATACTCAAAAATTTTCCCGGCGTCGCCTATCGGCACCGCCTGACACCCATTTTAGCATTTTTTGAAAAATGGAGGTCAAAATGGCAAAAAATATTAATTTTTGGCGAAAAAACGGCTAAAAATTTTGTAAAATACACCCCATAATTCGGAATTCCAAAAAACCAAAAATACATCCCTAAAAATCGACTTAAAAAAGGGAAATTCGAATTTTTGACTTCAGCCCCCCCCCCCCCCCCCAAAGCCAATGGCTACGCCCTTGTTCACCATCTATGCTGTTCTTCAGCTGCGGATACGTAAACATTTTGCAACTCTATCACGTCTTCTCTCTTCAATTTTGCTCACAGTTAATGGCCCTTGAATTTTGTAATGAGCAATTGTTTCATTGTCCTCAAGTGTTGTGCCCGGTTGGTATTCTAAAGTTAGCCCATTTGTTTTAATTTTGTTTGTCTTCATGATCTTCTTGATGGCCTTCTTCAATGCTGAGACTTTGTCCGTGGCTTTTACCTCAACGGTATAAAAAGTGCCATTGTGCTCCACTTTAATTTCAAGCTTTTCCTTCAAGGACAAGCAAGTGCCAGTGACAATGTCATAATCGTACATTCTGTCTAAATCCTCCCAAAGCACATGACCATCAGGGCATATAAGAATTTGTTCTTCGGGTGGGATATGAAGCTCTTTCATGATCTTCTCTTTCAAATATTTCACAGACTCATCGGCACGCATGCCAAAGTTGCGCTTAATTCCTTGATGATCAATGAAAATGCCAAATTGCATCATTTGCAAATGAACGGTTTCATCAACATTTTTAATGCCACATTCTTCCAATGTTTGACTGTCCTCAAGTATAATAAGATTCGATTTTTCTTTGATATAATACAGTGATTGTCCATCCCGCGGAATGCCGGTCTGATTTTTCATAATTACCTTCAACTTTTCCATAATGTTTGTCTTCAATGTTTTTACAGTGTCATTTATTTGCACATCAACGGTCAACACCTTAACAAACGGAATAAGACTATTCACTTGAATTCGCATGCCATCAGTGGAGGACAACAGAATGCTCAGCATGAGCATTGTTTGACCAGCAAAAATGCCAGCGGGGAATAAGCCAAAACAATTCATTTTGGCACAAATTTGGTGGCAATAAGAAAGAATGGGAGATGGGGTTAATTTGGAATGAATGAGTAAATGAATGAATGAATGTGGGGACTGTTGCTTCACCATTGTCGAGGGATGCCTTTTATGGGGCATTATTCACAAATGCCCGGGGAGCAAATGTCTGGACACGAAAAATGTACAGGTCCAACCCCCGCAGATTAAGCCAGCGCATTAATGTGTGCCTTTAAAAGTGCTTATACTATAAAGAAATATGCACTATATCATAAGAAAATTGGCATGGGTAAGAATATGCTACAATTGTAAATTGAATTGATCAATAAAAGTAATAAATGGCAATAAAAATAAAATAAAATATATTTTAAAAATTAAATACTTAATTTTAGCTTTTGATGCCATATTTGTATTAGGCCCGGTCAATTCGGACTGGAGGGATCTCCATTCGGGATTTCGACTAATCCGGTCCCGATCAATCCCTAAGAATTTGGAAAAACGATCGGGACGAATCCCTAGTTGGGAGCCCGATGAAATCCCAAAGAATTTTAAAAATGGTCGGGACAGATCCTGAGGAAGGGACCCCGAATTTAATCCTGCGGGGCCCCGAGAAAATCCCGCAAAGTTCCGATCCCGTCTGGTCCCTACCGGCGGGCATTTGTTTGTTTATCTGAAAATAATTTCCAAAAATAAATTAATTGGGCAACTCGTTAAAAATTTCTAACGATTTGCATTTTTGTCCAAAAAGTCAAAATTTTAATTTAATTGCGACGCCTATTAGCATTACGGCTAAAAAGATTTAACTTATCCGGCCATTTCGGCGCCACTCACAATTTCTTTTTGGGACCCAAAATAATTTTAATTTTGCAAGCTCGTGTATCAAATATAAAGCTTGTTAATTTGATTGCCTAAAATTGGTGACGCCAAAATGACCCTTTCCCCTTAAAGACCACGAAACTTGGTCACCTGTTGGCAAAATTTATAAAAAATTCAACTTAATTTTCAAAAAAATTTAACAGTCGGTGCCAAAATATGAGATGAGTGAACGAAAACACCGACCGATCTAAAGAATACCTTTTTTTGGTATAATTTTTTTGTTAATTTGAAAAGTTGTACATTGGACAGTTTTTATGCAAATTGCAACAACAACAACAGAAAATGCATAAAATTAAAAGCCAAAAAGAAAAATGGAAAACTAAAGCTAGTTTTGACAGTGATGGAGAAGTGTCAGAGTGAACCAATGAATAAAAAGACAGAAAGTCAAAAAAGTAATCGAAGAAAAAAACTAATGAAAATGATCGTTTAGCAACGGGAAAAGATGTGATGTTCGTGTCCATCATCACTATCTTTGGGCTGCTACTTTCGCTTCTGTGCTGGTGGTCTTGAGTTGTGGATATGTAAAGTTTTTGCAACAATATCACGTTTTCGCTCCTTAATTTTGGCATTTTCCACAGTTAATGGTCCTTGAATTTTGTAAAAGGCAATTGTTTCATTTTCGTCCTCAAGTATTTTGTCCTGCTGTTGCTTGTCTTTCAATGATAGTTCCTTGATTTTAATTTTGTTTGTCTTCTTGATCTTCTTGATGACTTTGTCCTTCAAATCTTTGACTGTTTCCGTCGCTTTGTCTACCTCAATGTTATACGAATTGCCATCGTACTGCACTTTAATTATATTCAAGGACAAGCAAGTGCCCCTGACAATGTTATGGTCTTTCATTTTTGTAGACTCCTCCCAAAGCACGTGACCATCTGGGCGTGTAAGAATTTGGTCTTCCGGTGGAATTTTGCTCCTCATCTCGATCTTCTCTTTCAAAGATTTCACAGACTCATCGGCATTGACACGAAAACTGTGTGTTGTTCCTTTATGTTCAATGAAAATGCTAAATTCAAAAGTTTCTTTCAAGGACAAGCAAGTGCCTCTGACAATATTATGATAGCGCATTTGGCTATACTCCTCCCAAATCACATGACCATCTGGGCGTCTAAGAATTTGGTCTTCCGGTGGAATACCAAGCTTTTCCTTAATCTTCTCTTTCACAGATTTCACAAAGTCATCGGCAAGCACGTTAAAGCTGTGTCTTGCTCCTTTATGTTCAATGAAAATTTTAAATTCAATCAATTCCAAGAAAATAGTCTCAGCATCATCTTTAATGCCATATTCTTCCAATCTTTTACTGTCCACAAGAATAAGCCCATTTCCTTTTTTGTAGTAACGGAGGGAAAATTCTTCTGGAGGAATGCCGTCCTTATTTTTGAAAATTTCCTTCAATTTTTCCGTAATATTTGCCTTCAATGTTGCCACAGTGTCCGTTTTTTGCACCTCTATGGTCAATAATTTTTCATGACGATTCATACCACTAATCACTTGAATTTCCATTCCATTAGTGAATGACAACAGAATAATCAGCATAAGCATTGTTTGAACAGCAAAAATGCCAGCGGGGAATAAGCCAAAATAACTCATTTTGGCACAAATTTGGTGGTAATAAAAAAGAATGGAAGAGGGGGTTAATTTACTTTGTTTAAAGCCGAATGAGGTGATCTGAAAGCGAGATACAGCGCAATTAGACTGGCTGATCAACAGTGTTATGATTTGAAAAGATAATAAAATAGGAGTGATCGGTTAGAGGTCAGTTATATTGACATCCCCTTTCAAATTTAGGCATTTTCCCTTTTTTGGGCTAAGTGCGGGGCGAAAAATTTCGAGTGATGTAATATAGTCATGGGCCAGTCAAACAAATTTGCTCCATTAACTTTTGGCGTTTCTATTTGAACGTCATAAATTTTGGCATTTCAATTATGATTTTCCGATTTTCCAAGACTATGGTTGATAGAATACGTGATCTTAAGCCCAACTAAAAATGATTTCGAGTGATCAGATTGGGTGATCCTCAGACTTTTTATCCTCATTCAATAGTCCAATTTGAATAAATTTTGTGAAAATGAGGTTTTTTGACCCAAAATGAGGCTTTTTTGCTTGCCAAATGAGGCTTTTGAAAATTTTCATCTGCGAGCTCTGGCTCTGGCTTTATTATAACAATTTCAGCAAATAATATTAATAATAATAAAAAAATAATAAAAAATTGATAAAAAATTTTGCCTTTTTGCTTCTTCTCAAACCCAACATTATTTAAGGGCATTAAGCCAACGCATTATGTGCATGTGAATGGGCATGAATTAATAAAGAAATGCTTCCAATTTTATAAGAAAAATGGCATGCGTTGAATATGCAAAAATTATAAATTGAATTGATCAATAAAAGTAATAAAATGGCAATAAAATGAAAATAATTGTATGAAAATTATAACCCGCAATCACTTGGGAACAGGGCTGGGCGAAATTTCGATTTTTAGCTTCGAAAACGCAGGAATTTGTAGCCGCTTTTTCGCCCAAAGTGTTAATTTTGGTGATTTTTGGGTCAAATTTTCAAAAAAAATATTAATGAAATTTGAAAAAGGTAAAAAATGAATTTAAGCGCTAAATCTGAATTGGAATGTTGATAATCTGAAAAAATTAAACCGAACTTTGAGATTTTTTTCCAGACTTTGGTATTTTTCATAAAAAGAAAACTTTTTTTTCATTTGAATTATATCTTAGATTTTTTCAACAATTCTGAGTTGATTAAACTTATAAATTAGGTGAAATATTGAAGGGTAATCTAGTGAATTTCTTGCATTGGTCATGGTTTCTTAATTTTCGAAGTTCTGCGAAAAGTGGAAAAAAGGGACGAAAGGAAAACGAAATTAAATGAAAATTCCTATCTGCAGACGTAGTTTGCTCTCAGAAAAGCGCCTTAAAAAGTCATAAAAAACGCCAAAAAGTCACCAAAAAGTCAAAAAAAGTCACGAAAAAAGTCACAAAAACGCTAAAAGTGTAAAAAAAGACACAAAAAATGTATGTTAGAAGCTGCAAACAAAGTTTAGAACACTTTTTAAGTCATTTTAAGGCCATTTAAAATCAGCTAAAAAAAGTCATTTGACTTAATTTTAGTGATTTATTATATTTTACGTATCTTTATAATTCAATGTCATTTTACAACTTGCCAAGGCACGCCTTTTATGGGGCAGAAATGTTCTGATTTTTCAGATTCCTCTTGAATTGGAGAAAGCCAATTTTAAAGAGATTAACATGTACTGGTTTTTTCAGATTTGTCATGAATTGAAATGGTAATTTGAAATAAGAAAAAAGTAATAAATGACAATAAAATAAAATATTTGTATAACATAACAAATACCTAATTTTTCTTAACCATTCGGGGAACGGACTTTTATTGAATTAGAGCGACAAATTATCCACTCAATTAACCATGCTTATTTTAACTCATTAAAATTCTTTAGATATAAATGTCATACCCATCTATTTATATGTAACATTTCAAGGCTCAGACTGTTGAAGAAGACGATTATTTTATAAATAGAACTAGACAAGTCTTGGCTTTTTTTGACCAATTTAAGTCGGGTATTCGGGTCTAAACCCAAAAAGAAAAAAACTAAATACGTTAAACCCTTCATTTAAACAGCGTAAAAATGAATAAATAATAAGATTGCCAGATCTCCGTGTTTAATTTTCTTAATTTTCAAGCGCAGCTTGGCTTATTTAAGAAAGAAATCGCAGCGTAATTTTGTTTTTTATATGCACATAATCGCAAAATATGCGCTTAAAATTATGCACCATAAATTCATTTAAATATAAATAGTGAAAATATGCAAATAACTTTTTCCAAATGAGGGCAACATTTTGCATAAATATACATATCAGGGCTGGCCGTGATCACGGATCACGGGAATCACGGGGGTCTTGGGGCGCCGTGATCATGGATCACTGCTCACGGATTTTTTCAATTTTTCCGTGATTTTGATCCGTAATTGGCATTTTATATAAGGAATTTTTATTGAGACGAAAATAGGAAATTGGTGTGAAGAGAGAAAGTTTTTGAGAAAAAATTAAATAAATAAATTAATTTTTGTTAAGCAACTATCTGTGTATATAGTAGTCTAGTGGTTAAGCCTTCTGTCTTCCATTGTTTGTCCCTTGGGTTCAATTCCCCTTTGGGAAAATACATTTTCATATTTTTTTAAATTAGTTTAATTGAAATTTAATTAAAAATTAACTCTTTTACATTAAAATTATTTTACGTTATTTTTTAAACAGCATAAAACCCATAAATTAACAAATGATTGGACATTTTTTGGACAAAATCTATTAATAAATTCACTCAAAAATTCAAAATTTTTCACGGCGGCGCCTATCGGCACCGCCGGACCCCCATTTTACCTTATTTTTTTGAAACTTTGACCCCAAATGGCAAAAAATAGCCTTAAATTATCTTTTGGGAATTTTTCCAGCGAATAGATTCCGTTTTTTAAAATAAATTTAAATAAAAAAATCATTAGAAATTTTTTTTTATAATCACGGATCACGGCTCACGGATCACGGGAATCACGGGGTTTTTGGGGTGCCGTGATCACGGTTCACGGCTCACTGATTTTTTGGAAGCCCCGTGATCACGGCTCACGGATTTGCGTGATTGGAAATTCAATCACGGCCAGCCCTGATACATATGGAAATATGTATTAGAAGCTTCATATCAAGCTAACATGGTTTAGTGTTTTTTTGATAAATATACTTTTTGGGAGTTTGGCTGGGCCGATAACGGCACATTCAAGTGGCAACGTCAATGTTAAATGATCGTAAACATAATTTTGATAATGGAACGTGAATTTGTAGCAAATTTTTATTTGCTCAAATATTATTTTGGAAAACCAGCCCAAATGGTAGACACAGATTATATTCGGGTTAAAAAACCCATTAATGAAAATGATACAATTTTATACATTTTTGCGTATGTTTTAGCATTTTAGTGCATGTTGTTTAAACTAAATTAGAGCAGAAGTGAGGGCAAAAAAAAAAGAAAGAAAGAAAGAGAAAAAAATAACTAAAAAAGGAAAAAAGATTTTTTATTCAAAAAATAAATTTAAATCGTATTTTTTATTTTTACTTTTAATTAATTTTTACAGTCTGTAGCTGCACAAGGAGAATTAATAAGGAAAAAGCAATGCCCCAACTCCAATTGAGTGCAAGCCTACAGATAGGCCAATTATGAGCTAAATGTACTCAGTAATTTTCGAAAATCTTACCTTCCCCCCAAATTATTAACCGCCAGTCTCCTTCCTTCGCCTATTTATCGCCCTGTTGGTGCTGAGCCGTTATAAAAAAGCCATCAAAAAGGGCGTTATAAAAAAAACCATCAAATGAAAATTTCGAACCAAAAAATGTCTGTAAGTTTTGTCAAAGTCTACCAAATTAGACATTCTTGATATCATTCGATAGCCCTAACCTTTCTCTATTAGCTCACCTAAATTTCAAAAAATTTGGCCAAAGTTGAGCAAAGTTATGGCCATAAGTACACATGTGGCCAGGTTTTTGAATATTTTTGGCCATAACTTTTTTGAAACCTAACGAAATTTTTTAAAATTTTTCAGGCTAATAGAGGACACATAGAGCTAGCGAAGGATATCAAGATCACTTTATTTTTTTCGTTCTAAGAATTTTTTGATCATAACTTTTTATGATCAAAATAATTTTATTTTTAATTAGAAAATTTCTGTTAGAAATTATTTTAGTTTTATCTTTTCTTGCTATTATTCGATAGCCCTAAGGGTCCTCTATTAGACTGCAAAATTTCAAAAAATTTCGTTAGGTTTCAAAAAAGTTATGGCCAAAAATATTCGAAAACCTGGCCACATGTGTACTTATGGCCATAACTTTGCTCAACTTTGGCCAAATTTTTGAAATTTAGGTGAGCTAATAGAGAAATGTTAGGGCTATCGAATGATATCAAGAATGTCTAATTTGGTAGACTTTGACAAAAGTTACAGACAGTTTTTGGTTCGAAATTTTCATTTGATGGTTTTTTTTATAACGCCCTTTTTGATGGCTTTTTTATAATGGCATAGCACCGCCCTGTTTCGTGCGCCTTTGTAGCCTCTCCGCCACCTTGTCGGCATGTTTTGCAGCCAATAAAACGAAAAAAGTAATGCTAACGAAAAACAAAAGTAAAGAATGAATTTACAAATTCGATATTTTTCCAAAATGGGATGAGGCGAACGAAATGATCGACTTTTTTAAATAATATTTTTTTCTTTGAGTAAAATTTAAAAGATACACAAGGACAGTTTTATGCAAAAATTACAGAAGAAGAAAATAAAATGGAAAAGGAAAAAACTTAAATTGATAATGATTAGGGTTATAAATTGTATGCATTTACAAATTTTTCTGCGCATGTGTTTTGAAGAAAGCGGCTCAAAAACAATATTTAAGCCATATTTTGGAAATTTTACAAGAAAAAAGCAATAAAAAGTGAAAAATATACTACCCCTAAGGATCGACGTTCTTGAAATTTAAAAAAAATGCACTCGCCAAAACGAAAAGTTTTAGTTTTCGTCATTTTAGGCTTCTTAATTTCCCGAAGGAGTAATACAACGGACGAAAAATAAACTTTGGCATAAAATAGTATAAAAAAGTTATGGTTATTAAATTCCACAAAATCTTAAGTCTGAATTTTTCTGGACATAACTTTTTTTAAACCCAGTGAAATTTTTTGAAATTTTGAAGAATAATAGGTTATATAGAGTACTTGAAAATCTTAAAAAATTTTAAACTAAGTGCTTCTGAGAATTTTTTTATAAATCATTGAACAGGCTATGCTTTTTGCGATGGTCATGCGAATATAATTATAAACATTTAAAATTTTCAAGTCATTAAAATGTAATTGAGCCAAATTTAATTAATATCATTCGATAGCCCCAAGAATTCTCTATTTATTTTTAAAATTTCAAAAAATTTTACTGAGATTTCAAAAAAAGTTATGGCCAGAAAAATTCAGACAAGATTTTGTGGAATTTAATAACCATAAATTTTTATCTATTTAAAAAAAATTGAAAATTAATATTCTGATAGATAACTTATAGAGCTATTGAATGATACCATGAAATATTAATTTGGTTGAAATTGGGCAAAGATACGAATTTATATGTCTTACACTTTTTTATTTTCCTATAACTTGGCAGTTTTTAGGAAACGACCTAGTGTATTTTTTAAGAAATATTGAAACATAACACAAACATTTTTGGAAGTTTTGAGTAGGGTTGCTCCCCGACCCCTCGGGGGGGGGGGGGGGGCAAAATGTCAAAGATGTTCATGTTCATCACATCTTTGGGCTGTTACTTTCACTGCTTTCTTTGAAGTGACGCGTTGCAAAAAGGAATTTCCTCCACTTTTCTTGGCCAAATTCTTCTTGCGCTCGAGGGGCTGTTGCTGCTCCTCTTCTGTCACGACGGAAACAGTTTTTCCTTGTCCAATGCATTCCATGTAAAATTCTTCCACTTTTTGTCGTTCCTCAAGCATTTTCCCGTTACATAACAGTTTTAAATTTTCGGGTTGAAGTGCCGGAATCTTTTCCTTGATCTTTGTTTTCAAAGATGAGACTCTTTCCGTGGCATTCACCTCAACGGCATATTTTGTGCCATTGTACTTCATCAAAATGTCAAACTTTCGCTTCAAGGACAATGACAAATTGCTTAGTGATTTAATGCCATAAGATGCTAATTGTTCATTGTCATCAAGCAACTGGTCAAGTAAATGCCAACGGAATTTCAGTATTTGGTGTTCGGGCAAAATGCCAATCCAATTTTTGATTTGAGCCTTCAAAGATTTAACCGTGTCAATGCTTTTGACGGATGTTAGCATACTTCACGAAAATAGTAAATGATTGATGATAATCAGCAATGGATGAGTGAGACATCATCAGCAGAAGCATTGTTAGCCCAGCAGCAATGCCAACGGAGGAGAGAGAAAAGCCAAAATGATCCTTCATTCCAGGCTAAATTTAATGACAATTAAAAGAATTGGAAAGGGTAATTAGGAATGAATGAATGTGGGGGCTGTTGCTTCAGCTCAACGGGTCCCTTTTATGGGGCAGTAATATCTTTAATTTTTAAAGATTCATCCTGAATTGGAGAAAGATCATCCAAACGATTAAACATGTCCTGGGTTTTTAGATTCGTCCTGAATTGAATAAGTTACTTTTTGGAATTTCATTTAACAACGCAGAAAATTTTTTAACTTACAAAATTAGTATGACATTTCTCAAAAGTAAGCCTAAAAAAATTCGAAAAAAATTTCACTGACTTTCATGTGAAGAAATTTGGCGAAAATTTTTCAATCTCATCTCATCTACATTTGAGGATAACTTTCAAAACTCAAGACATATTAATCCTTCAGAGGACATGTTTATATTATATTTTGGAATATGAAATTGTTGCTGTAGAGAGAAAAATATAAAAGATTTCAAATTTTCATGGGATTCTTTCTCTGAGCATGTACAATTTTTGTTATCATGAGATTATTGCACATGTGTACGCACTTTATTATTGTCATGGGATCTAACACAGCAATTGCGCATGTGAACAAATGCACTTTTATGTAAAATATTTTTAATCATATATATCAGGGATGGCATTCCGAGGCCCCAAAAATTTTCGGAAATCGGAAATCGGAATTCCGGGGGTCCAAAATTTTTCGGAAATCGGAAATCGGATTTCCGAGTCCCAAAAATTTTTCGGAAGTCGGAAATCGGAATTCCGACCCCAAAAACGTCGGAATTCGGAAGTCGGAAATCGGAAATTTTTCAAAAAATATAAAATATAATAAAAAAATTTCTAAATATTTTAATAGGCTAAATTTTTAATTCTTAACCAAGTAAAAGGTGGTTCAAAATTTTTTTGATCTATTTAAATAAATATTTGCCTTAAAAAATTATTCAATGATTTTCATCAAAAATTTTACCTTTTTTTTGCGGCGCGTTTTTTCAAAATTTTTGAAAACACGGCGGGCGAGGTCCGGCGGTGCCGATAGGCGCCGCCGGGGAAAATTTTTTATAATTTTTAATCAAATTGTTAACAAATCTTGTCCAAAAATGACTAAATTTAGCGATTTTGAGGCAAAAATTTCTCAAGAAAAATATGATTTTTAGGGTGCGGCGGTGCCGATAGGCGCCGCCGGGAAATTTTTGAAAATTTCTATGCAATTTATTAACCAAAATTGTAAAAAATTGCTAATTTTTTGAAAAAAAATTCAAAAAAAATTTCCGAAAATTTCCGACTTTTTATCAAAAATTTCGGAAATCGGAAGTCGGAATTCCGAGGTCCAAAATTTTTTCGGAAATCGGAAATCGGAATTCCGACCCCAAAAATGTCGGAAATCGGAAATCGGAAGTCGGAAATCGGAATTCCGTGCCATCCCTGATATATATATAATTTTTATAATAATATTAGCGAATATTCCATAAAAATGCAAGCACATTAAATTATTAATAAAATTGTGATTTTAAAACTAAATGATTGGAGTTTTCTGATATTTTCGCGCCGAATGTGACATTGACGGAATTGTTTGCAAATGTAAAATAGCTGTACAAACTCTAAAATTTTTATGGGTAGAGAATAAAACGAAAAAAGTTTAGCTAATAAAAAAACGAAAGTAACCGACTGAAAATAATTGACGAAACAAAATTTCGTGGAGCTACTTGAAGAAAAACCAAATAATTCACCATCTGTCGAGCGGGTCCGAACCAATGGTAAATGTAATTAATTATGTAAGAGGAAAAAAAGTATCAAATGACGAATTTTTGCTGTTTTTATTTGATCATTTTTTTCCGATCAGTTTGGGCGTCAAGGCCAAAAAAGCCGAAAATTTTCAAAAGTAAATCAACTTTGCTCTACACGATAAAAGTGGTTTTAAATTGATTGAGTGGTTAAAGTTCGGAATGTTCCATTGTTAAATTTGTATTCAAATTTTATTCAGCTTTCTAGTAATTTCTTTAATGTATTTTGCCAATCGCTGATGTGATTATGGTGGGTATTTGGCTTTCAGAACTAATTTGTTTTTATGTGCTTAGAAATGATGCATTCATTTTGTTAATTTTTTGTGTGTCTGAGTCCCTAACTAATTGATTTATTGGCTTAATCAGAATAATTAGTTAAATAATGCTGATACCAATCCAACAAAATTTGCATATTTATCATCTAGTGGGATTTTATATTAATTGTCCTTTTGATATCTTTTTCCAAAAGAAGTTTAGTTTAAATTTTCAAATTCGTATTTTTAAAATCACGTCGGAAATTTTTATTTATTTTTTTGTCTTTTTTAGGATTTTTCAAGGATTTAGTTGGTCGAAATGATGCTGAATTTGTGATCACTAATCAGCGAGCGATCCCGAAAACTCATGGAATTGAAAAATATATATTCGAAAAATGGAGAACATGGGCACCAGCTTTATTAGATTTTTTAATTGAATATTAATAATAAAATTAAAAATTTTCAAATAACAATAATGTAATTTCGAGGTTCAGCTTTTCTTCAATGTTTTTTCTTCAAAGAATCTGCTCAAAATAAATGCTAGCTTTCGTACCATTAATAAATGCAGAATAATTTTTTGAATCGTAACATTAGCATAAAAAAGAATAGGGATGAAGGAAAATTTATGGGGAAAAATGCATGAAATTTCTGGAGAAACGAATGAAGAACTTAAATTTACGAAAATATTGGGTGAATTCTGAAGAAAATTAGTATATTTTGTCTTTTTCTAAAAATGAAAAATCCTCTAGTAAGCTTATTTGCAAACCAATTTGATGGGTTCAAGATTTGAAATTAGAATTTTCCTTTCGATGTATTTTTTTTGGTCCGAGATGGATTCTTAATGCCTTTTAGTATTCTATTTCATTTATTTTTTAATTAATCATTTAATTAAATCTATTATTTTTCGAGACCGAATTGAATTGTGTATTAAATTTAAATATTTTTATTGACACTGAGACTATTTTCGGTTCGTCTTTTGTATTTTTCACCTCCTATTATTGATTTTAACAATTTTGGAGAGTAAATTAGCAAATCGAATTTTTCAATGTAACGTGATTGAAAAATCAGATTTTTAACAATTTTTTTCGTGCTGGGTCGTTTCATAAAATCCGCCAATTTTAGCGAATTTTTAGACAAAACATGGCATAACTTTGCTTAAAGACAATCAAATTTTACATTCTTGGTACCATTCGATAGCCAAGCTTTTTCTCTATTAGCCAGCAAAATTAAAAAAAAAATTGGTCAACTTTAGAAAAAGTTGTATGAAAAGAAGTACTATTTCTACCATAACTTTGTTTAATTTTGATAATTTTATTTGAAATTTTCCAGGCTAATAGAGAAAAAACTTGGCTATCGAATGGTACCAAGAATGTAAAATTTGATTGTCTTTAAGCAAAGTTATGTCATGTTTTGTCTAAAGCTTCGCTAAAATTGGCGGATTTTATGAACGACCTAGCACCTTTTTTTGCGGCGCATTTTTCCAAAAAACTTTTGGGAAACTGCGGAGGGAGGGGGGGGGGGGGAGGGGGGAGGGGTTGGTCCAGCGGTGCCGATAGGCGCCGTTGGGGAAAATTTTGAAAATTTGAGTGTAATTTGTAAACAGATCTTGTCGAAAAATTGTTCAAATTTATAAAAATCCAAAAGTTCCTTTCTTAGCATTTCCTCACACATTCTGTTTTCTGACCAATTTGAAATTTTTTCACTTTGTTGACGTGAAAACCTTGCATAAAAAATCAGGAAAACAGTGAAATTCAAAAATTTTTATGAAATAAAAATTGACTTTTCACCCCTTCATGGTGAACTAACTTTAACCTGAAATCGGCAAAATTTTTGAAAAAATTCCTATGGGTTGGCAAAAAATACTTTCGCGCAAAAACAAATATGTAAAGCAAAAAGAGCGCAAAATTAGCTACGTGAGAGGGCTGGGGCCTGCAATTTGCGACTTCTTTTTTTGCGCAACCCGCAACAGCGGCAAAATGTGTCTGAGATTCCGCGATAGTTTCTAAAAAACCCCAAAAATAGTTGCTAAAATTGGTAAATAGTTGCTAAAAACTTTCAAATTTAGGGATGTAAAATGACAAAATTTATTCAAAAAAGTAAAAAAATTAGGCCAAATCAGTATTGAGCTAAGTAATTTTTAAAATCACAAATTCTTGTCAAGAAATAAATAAATTTTGGAACTTGATTTTTGAGAAAATTTTTCATTTGTTATGGGTGCATTTTTGAAAAATTTCGGGCGATTCTTAGCAGTGTAAATTTTAGGTCGATTCTTTTTTATTTTATTGCATTTTTTATAACAAATTTTTATTCATAAGCAAAAATAGTTGAAAATAGTTTTTTTCAAATATTTTAGTTTTTTACTTGCTAAAAATAAAAAACTAGAAAATAGTTGCTAATAACTCGAAAAGTAGCTTAACAACAACCGAAAAAACTTTTTTTTTTTTCGTCCGTTTTAGGCCACGGAGAGCGCAGGAAAAAAATAGTGAAAAAACTATAAATATTAGCCCTATTAATGTGCAGACAAAAAAAGAAGCTTTTTCAGTACAGCAAAATGGTGAAAAAAGCACAACAACAAAAGGGATAATGCCAAAAGAATTTCCAAAAATGCGAAAATTCCGTTCATCCACAGTTTCCTAAATCAGTAATCAGGAATGCATTTGTTTTCAGAGGAAGACCATTTGCATGAACATCTGATTTTCTGGTTATCACGAGGACTCATTGCCGATTTGGCACACGTCGCTTGCGCAATGCCTCCACATGCCGACTCGCAAGCCGTATAATCTTAAAAAAGCAAATAATATATTTTTTAAAATGCAAAATACAAATAAGAAATAAATAAAATGAAAAGTTAAAAAAGGCAAGCTGCTAACTCTACCACTGAGCTACCGAGTTACACCCGCACTTTCTTTTTAGGGATTTTATGTATCAACACCCGATTTCTGCGTTCGCCCAGCCAGCTTCTTTCTTACATAAAAAGAATTCCCTGTCCCGTTTAAAATGTTCAAATGTTATTTTTTTGATTGTCCATGATCTATTTGAGCAATTTTTTGTTAGAACTAAGTATCTTGTGAAATTCTTTCCAAGAAAATCGAAGTTGATTTTTTTGCGGCGCTTTTTCCAAAAAACTTTTGGGAAAAGGGAGGGGGCCGGCGGTGCCGATAGGCGCCGCCGGGAAAATTTTTTGTAATTTTTATTGCGATTTGTTAACAGATTTGTCCACAAAAATTGAAAATTTTGCGATTTTGGGCAATTTTTAAGAACATAAGGGATTTTTAGGGTCCGGCGGTGCCGATAGGCGCCGCCGGGGGAAAAATTAAGAATTTGACCATATATTTAGCAGGTTTTGTGGATTTTCCTCAAAAGCCTCAAAAATTCTAAAGGTGGGCGAAATCCATCCATACCGTCCCCCACCCTCCCGAAAGAAAAGTTTTGTATAAAAATGGGGTGCATTTTTGATAATCTCTACCACCAATTTTCTTCAGAAATTTAGTTTAAAAATTTTTGTCCAGCGGCGCCTTCAAAAGGGGGAAATTAGCCTGGTAACAACGGGCCTGTCTTTCATTTTAAAACATACGGGCAGATTTATTGGCCTCCGAAATGGTGAGGACAACTGAGAGCAGCAGAAACAGAGCAACGAATTTCTTGTTGAACATTTTTAAATTGGAAAAACCTTAATGGGCAATATAAATAAATTATGCAAATTGTGGGCCTTAATTGTGCCCTTTTATGCCAAAAGAATCTCAATGGAGCTGAAGAATGGGCAAAATCAATTTACCCTGGATTCTTTCTCGATAGACATCCCCAATTTTATTCTTAACATGAGATTAGGACATGTGTATGCACTTTATTGTCACGGGACTTTATACATAGAAAAAATGCACTTTTTAAATATTATATTAATAAATAAGTTTTAATAATATTATGAAAGCTTTTTATTATCATGTGAATTAATACATGTGTTTAATAATAGCCATTTGTTGCGCATGTGACGAAATGCACTTTATACGAATATTCTATGTTTCTATATATTTTTTAAATAATTTATTTGTAAAAGAGCCAAGCAAAATAATATGTTACTAATAATCTCTTAATTTTTTAATTTTTAAAAATTTTTGACTGTGAGAAGATTGCTTTTTAAGGTATATTTTATAAGAATTCTCGTGTTTTTTTAGGCGGGTGGCGTCGCGCGGAGCGGGCCAACTGTTTCCCAGGCAAGTTTAAGAAGCCATACCTTTTTTCACATGTTGACCAACCTTCATAAAATTTAGGTGCTTTTGTGCTTAAGTATGCTTTTAGTAAATATTTCGGGTTTTTTAGTCAATATTTTTGTCCGTTTTAGTTTTTTAGTTCTCCATATAATTTATAACCCGAACAGTGATGGTTTAATATAGGGTTGCTCCCCGTCCCCGAGCTCCCCGATCCCCGACATTTTTGGGCCTATTCCCCGCCCCGACCCCCGACATGTCGCTCCCCGAGGTCCCCGGCCCCCGACTTTTTGCCCCCCGACTCCCCGACACTAATTCGGGGAATTGGGGACTCCGAGCGTTGTAAAAATTTAAAAAGTTAATTCGACAACGAAGGGGGGAAAGGTTGAAAATTTATGAAATTTTGAACAATTTTCTTAATAAAATTAATTAAAGATTTCCGAAATACTTTTCGGCGGCGCCTATCGGCACCGCCTGCCCCCCAAAACTCCAATTTTTCGCAAAAAAATTGTCCCAAAATTGCAAAAATTGGTATTTTTAGGAAAAATCTGTTAACAAATTGCAAATTTTCCTCGCGGCTCCTAACAGCACCGCCGCCCATCCCCCCTTCCAAGGGCGTAGCCAGACCCTTGGCTTTGGGGGGGGGGGGCTGAAGTCAAAAATTAGATTTTTAGGGGTCTATTTTTCCTTTTTAAGTCGATTTTTAGGGGTGTGTTTTTGGTTTTTTGAAATCCCGAATTATGGGGTGTATTTTACAAAATTTTTCGCCGTTTTTCGTCAAAAAATTAATATTTTTTGGCATTTTGGTCTCCATTTTTCAAAAATATGGTAAAATGGGGGTCCGGCGGTGTCGATAGGCGCCGCCGGGAAAATTTTTGAGTATTTTATTGCAATTTTGTTAAGAAAATTACTTAAAATTTCAAAAAAATTACTGAAAATTTTTACTTTCTGGGTTTCGGGGGGGGGGGGGCTTTAGCCCCCTCAGCCCCCCCCCCCCTGCCTACGCCCTTGCCCCCTTCTGTTCCCCAAAAGTTTTTTTTGAAAAAGAGCGCCGCAAAAATGGTGGTCAAATTCGATGTTGAGACGGGTTCGCAAAAATTTCGGTTAAACCCCCTCCCTCTTTCAATGTTTTTAAACCAAGGCTTCCACCATGAACACCAAGCCCGAAAAATATGATTTTAGGCTCAAAAATACGAACATATTACAACATTTTTTCAAATCAGTTATTTTTACAATTTATTCGATCAAAAATGTATCAAATTTTATATTTTTAGTCTCCCATTATCAATTTTAACAATTTTGGGGAGGAAACTGCAAAATTGTAAATTTCAGTAATACGGGATCAAAAGATAAAAAAAAAAAATTGCGTCAGGGCTTAAAATTTTTTGATAAAATAGTGACATTATGCCATAAAGTTTCAAAATAATCTTGCTGGCGCTAACGAAATCAGATGATTAAAGTGAGAAAAAGGAAGATTTACGAGCATTTAAAAATAAAAATTGAGTTTTTCGTTAAAAAATTTCGTTGATCACTACCCGATCGGGGTCCCCGACCCCCGACAATTGAGCTCCTCCCCGCCCCGACCCCCGACATGTCGCCCCCCGAGGGGTCGGGGAGCAACCCTAGTTTAATAGATGGAAAATAAAAATTGAACCAATGAAAAAAGACATAAAGCCAATAACTAATCCTAACTAATATGTAATAGCAACGGGACAAAGATGTTCATGTTCATCACCATCTTTCGGCTGTTACTTTCACTGCTTTTTTTGAAGTGACGCGTTGCAAAAAGGAACTTCCTCCACTTTTCTTGGCCAAATTCTTCTCGCGCTGGAGGCGCTGCTGCTCCTCCTGTTCGGTCATAACGGAAACCGTTTTTCCTTTTCCAATGCATTCCATGTAAAATTCTTCCACTTTTTGTCGGTCCTCAAGCGTTTTTCCGTTGCTAATTTTTTGATTTTAATGTTTTCTTCCTTTGGGATACTCTTCTCATTGATATTCTTGGTGACCTTTTTCTTTAAATCTGCAACTTTTTCCGTGGCTTTTACCTCAATGGCATACGAATTGCCATTGTACTGCACTTTAACTTCACCCGGTCCCCTCAAAGCCACGAAAATTGATCATTTTGGGCAAAATTTATATAAAAAATCATATTCATTTTCAAAAAAGAATTTGTATCGCGATGCTGATTTGATTTGTTTTTTTGACTTTGTAGGAACTTAAAAATGAGGCTGTTTGAAATAAATTTGGAATATGAAAAAATGCAACCCCAAAAGTTTATGCAAGTTACAAGAACAACAGAAAATGCATAAAATGAAAACCCCCAATTAGAAAAAGGAAAAAACTAAGGCTAAATTAGACAGTAATGGAGAAGTGACAGTGAAACAATGTAAGAATAGACAGAACGCCAAAAAAGTGACGGAAAGAAAAAGGCTCTAATGCACTTTATGAGTCCAATCAGAATTTATGAGTCCAATCAATTGAAAATACCTGCTTTTTGTACAATAACATTGTTCATGTTCGAACAAACCCTATATTTTTGGTTTTTTGGCAATTGCCTAATCGTTGAAATTTTATATATTTTAGCTTCTTTAGACTTTAGGCTTTCGAATGATACCAAAAATTTAGGGTTTGTTCGAACATGAACAATGTTATTGTACAAAAAGCAGGTATTTTCAATTGATTGGACTCATAAAAGTCAGATTGGACTCATAAAGTGCATTAGAGCCAAGAAAAAACTAATAAAACTATCGTTTAGCAACGGGGAAAGATGATGATGTTCAAGTACATCATCACCACCATCTTTGGGCTGCTGCTTTCTCTACATACTGTTTTGCATGATGATTATGGTAAAAATCTGCAACAGTCTTAAATATGCACTTCTCAAACTTGACATCTGTCACACTTAATGGCCCTTGAATCGCGGAATGGGCAATTGTTTTAGTGTCATTAAGTACTTGGTTCTTGTCTTTCAATGTTAATTTTTTGATTTTAATGTTTTCTTCCTTTGGGATACTCTCATTGATATTCTTGGTGACCTTTTTCTTTAAATCTGCAACTTTTTCCGTGGCTTTTACCTCAATGGCATACGAATTGCCATTGTACTGCACTTTAACTTCATTCAACGTCAAGCAAGTGCCTCTGACAATGTCATGAAAGTACATTTTTCTATCCTCCCAACAAAGTACATGACCATCTTTTTGGCGTGTAAGAATTTGTTCTTCCGGCGGAATACCAAGATTAGAAATTAAGTGATCGCTTTAATATGACAGAGTTATAGTGAATTATTGAATTAGAAATTAAGTGATCGCTTTAATATGACAGAGTTATAGTGAATTATTGAATTAGAAATTAAGTGATCACGTTGGTTTTGCATAATTATAGTGAATTATTGAATTACAAAGTAAGTGATCACGTCAATTTGACAAAATTATAGTTAATTAATGAATTATTCATTAAGTTATTACTTTAATTTGGCAAAATTGTAGTCAATTAATGAATTATTCATTAAGTTATTACTTTAATTTGGCAAAATTGTAGTCAATTAATTAATTACACATTAGTATCACTATCATTTATACAAAATGCATAAGCAATCCCGGAATGATTATATAATCGGAACTTTTAATTATATTAATTGGCAGGATTTTTCAATAAAAAAAACTGTGTTAAATTGATATACATATGAATAAAAATTTATTATTATAAAAATTTAATTAATTTATATAAATTTTCAAATAAAGGTAGCTCTTAACCACGGTTGAGTTAACCATGGTTTACTTAACCACGGTTTTGGACGATGACGATCATACCGGTTAAGGCCGGTGGTTAACCATGGTTAACGAAACCATGGTTAACGCTTTAACCGTGGTTTATTAAACCGTGAGACGAGCATAAGGCCCCAGGGGCCTTATTCCTGTCTTGCGGTTAAATTATTATCCTCGGTTAAAATGTTGCCGGGTCGTTACTCAAAAACCATAAAATTTTGACAGAAATTTATTCATAACTTCGCCCAAAATGAATCAAATTTTATCATTTTGATATCATTCGATAGCCCTAAGTGTGCAAAATTTGAAAATTTCGTTAGACAAAAAAAAAGTTATGACCTTAGAAACTCAAAAAGCAAGTTTTATTGAACATTTTTGGTCATAACTTTCTTTCAACTCAACGAAACTTTTTGAAATTTTGCAGGATAATAGAAAACACTAAGGGCTATCGAAAGATATTAAGAATTAAAACTTTAGTTGCTTTTGAGCAAAGTTTTATTTAAAAAATTTTTTGTCGGTTTTTGAGTAAAGTCATAGCACCGTTAAAATAAGTAAACCACGGTTAAGAAATTTAATCGCAATTTTCGTCTTCCCTTTTTTAACCATGGTTAATGCTTAACCAACTGTTAATTCAACCGCGGTTAAGGAGTCGCTTAACCACAGTTAAGCGCCTCTAAACCATTATTTTTCATTTTTTGGTATTCTCATTTTTTCATACTTAACCGCAGTTTGTTTTTTCCCTTGTAATTTTAAACATTTCGTAGCAGGGTTAGGCCTTTGGTTAAGGAAAAATTAAATAATATTCGAATAAAAATGGTATTTAAAGTATTAAAGAAAATTTAAATATAATTGTTAAAATGTGGGTCTTTTAACAGAGATTTATTTGTCATTCCCTCGAAAGATTTGCCTTGTTCATCCCCCCGTTATTAGATGGTACCTTTTACTTTATTCATTCTAAAAAAAAAAGGAATTTTTAAGTCTCCTATTTCATATTTTTCTTCCTCACACCTATTTTGGCAGTTTTTAGGTTCTAAAAAATCACAGCGCTACTTTTACAAATGAATTGGATTCAAATTAAATATTTTTAAATGAATAAAAAAATCAGTGCAATAAATATATATATAAATTTGCTTCGTGCTGAGTCGATCCAAAAAAAAAACTCAGTGATTGATAAAAATAAATAAATAAATTTAATTATTCGATTCACAAAATCACGGCCCCGTCCGCTTAACCCTAATGTACGGCGGGACGCAAGTCATTTTCAAATTTTTTAATTTTCAATTTTTCACATACACCTCCATTTGTAGTAAACACAGCCGGACGCCATTGATACCGTTTTGTAGAGCTCATCGAGTTGCACAAAAAAGCCCTGGTACCGGCACGCTTAACTTTGGTTGGCCATCGAGAGATAGCCCTTGAAAAACTGAACTAAAAAATTGTTCTTAGCCGGGCCGGTCCGGGTTCCGGATCAGGCACTTTTGGTGCCCCGAAAGTGGTGCGATAGGCTTCCGGAAAATGACCAATCAATCAATGAGTTTTTTTTTTTGGATCGACGTAGCACCTATTTGCTTTACCCCTTAAGAATCGGTCCCAAAAATTAAATTTTAAAAATATACTCACAAAAATTGACTCAGAAAATATTCCACTAAGAAATGAAAATTTTTCCAAAAATTCATCTCCAACTTTATTTATTTATTTTCTTGACTTTTTGCAATTGTGCCGGCGAAATTGATAAAAAAAAAAAGAGTCACTTTTGGATTTTTTTGCATAGAAACATTGGATTTTTCCAATTTTTTGCACCTATTTTCGCAACATATTTTGCATTTTTTGAGCGTTTTCAGCATCTATTTGCACTTGTTTGGCGGCAACTCTTCAGTACCTATTACAGTAATTTTAGCACCAAAAAATTCGGTCTCTACTAATAAAACTGTAGTGACAGTGATGGAAGTGACAGTCGACGGATGAAAAAAATGAACAAATGAAAGAAAGCCAAAAGTTTGAAGAAAAAGCTTAAAAAAAAACTAATGATTGATCTTTTCGGATTGATGTGTTGGTCGTCGTCATCTCTTTGGGCTGCTTGCTGCTTCTTTCTGTGCTGTTCTTCAACTGCGGCTATGCTTCGATCTGCTGGAGGACGGCTTCACTCCTATCACCGAAATTGCTCCGCTTCCAATGCATTCTTTGTAAATTTGTTTTATCTGTTGACTGTCCTTAAGCCGATTTCCATTGCATGACAATGTTATGTTTTTGAGCTGAAAATTTTCAAAGTGCTTGATCGTTTTCTTGATCTTCGTCTTCAAAGATGAACTTTTTCCGTGGCCTCCACCGCAATGGCATAATCTGTGCCATTGTACGCCACTTTAATTTCAAACTTTTCCTTCAATGACAACGACAATTCGTTTAGCGATTTAATGTGATAATAGGATACGGTTTTGTTGTCGTCATCAAGAACCTTACTACGCAAAGGACTACGGTATTTAAGTAATTGATGTTCTGGCAAGATGCCAAGCCTCTCTTTGATCATCACCTTCAAAGATTGAATTGTGTCCATGATGTTCACAACAAAGTCGTGGCGGTCCTTTTTATAATTCACGAAAATAGTAATTGTTTGATCATTAGCAATGGATGAGGGTATCATCAGCAGCAGAAGCATTGTTAGTCCAGCAGAAATGCCAAAGCCAAAATGAAATATTAAACAGGGATTATAAGAAATCAATAAAAGTAATAAATGGAAATAAAATTATTTGTATAATATGTACAATTACTAATATATAAAAATTAAAAAATTATTTAAAAAGATTTAAGTTCTCACAAACACTCCATAACCATTGGTGAACGGACTTTTCTTTTATTTTTTGTATCGTTTTCGGATTAAAAATAATTCTTTTTCGGTTTTGTTAAAAATTAATTAAAAAATGGTTTTAAATAACAAAATTTTCTTTTGATTTCAGATTTGTACGTGTTTTTTAACTCGGTCAAATTTTTAATTTTTTAATAAATTTCGAAAAAATTCAAAAAATTGATATAGAAGTCTAGTGTCCTCAATGTCTTGTGAATTTTCAGTGTTCAGCCCCTAGTTTTCTTAATGCCGTGCCCGTACTCAAACGGCCGTCCCCCTCCCCGCCGCCGTCGTTTTGTCTTTTTTTCAAATTCCCCCCCCCCCCCCCTCAACACTTTGCTTAAATTAATTTGTGCTCCTCCTTTTGTGTGTAGCTTTTCTGTGCATAACATATTTTTGGCCCACTTTTATAGCCTCTCCCATTTTCTGGTTGACAGACCCCGGCGGGGCATTGAAAAAGCGGCGGTGTTTACGGATTGGTGGCGAATGCCGGGGGCGAATGCCCCCCCCCCCCCAATTTTGTGTGCTTTTCCTCCTACCAACAAATTTCTTTTAAGCCTCTCCCTCTCCCCGGCGCTGCCGTCGCTGGAGGGGAAGGGACAGCCAAAAAATAAATTTGTCGAAAAGGCGAATTGGGAGATTGGGGCCAACCCGCCTGGGGGGCGGAAGGGGCAATGGACAATTGAATGGGGGGGGGGGAGGGTCGGCTGCTGTCTGTGCTTTTCACTTTTTCACTACTGTCTGACCACTGTTTATTTTTTCTCTGCCCTCCGCCCCGTTTTGCATTGTTCCTCATCAGCAGCAGGCTTCTCCTCCCAATCTCTTTATGAAGTAACAACAGCGCCTTGGGCTAATGTGCCGGAGGCAACTGCCCCGCAGGGCTTTTCCTTCCCTTTTGATGTCTCTTCCACGTACACTCTCGCCCGGTTTTTTTTCTCTCATGCCAATATTTCAATGGTTTTCCCTCAATCTTTGTATGTCTCTTTCACACATTCTCTCGCCCTGCTTTTTCTCTCTGTCGGCCTGTCTCTCTCTTTCTCATTTTCCCCTATTTTAGCGTTTTATCCCATTTTTTTGCCGTCCTTCCTCCCAATTCCCGACACTGGACCAATAGCCCATCCTCCACACTCGAGCCCAATCCATTTTATTAGCCCATTGTTCCGGCCGGGCACCATCAGGGCGGCCCGGAACAATCGAAAATGTGCCATCATTCTCAGGCTGGTGCCAAAAATGGTGGCAAAAAGTAAAACGAATGTGTACAGCTTCTCATACCAGCCCCACCCATTTGGCTGGATTGCCCCAGGGGAGTTGTTGTTGTTTTTGGAATCAAACTCAAAAATTTTGATTGGCATTACGCCAAAATATATCACTACCCCTCCCCCGCCCCGCCCTTCATCCCGCTAAGAAAGCACAATGCCAAAAATGGCAACTTGTGCCATTATGTGAGTGAAGCGAGTGTGTGCTAAAAGCAAAATTGCCACCATCATCCGTTGCAACAATAAATGCCGTTGTTCCAGCAGATTCGGTGCCGAATGCGCCGTCTTTTTGGTGGCGCTTCAAAGTCGGCATCATTGCGCGATGCCAGCCGCGAAGGAGAAGCCGGCGGAGACCAAGCGGCTGTCAGCAACGGAAAGCAGCAGCACAAAAGTGGCGGCGGTAGGGTCGGCTTTCCGCCATTCCTGCGCAAGTCACAGTCGACGCACGAGCGCAAAAAGGGAGACGACAAAAACCATGTGGGGCCAAGCCGGACATTTGACGGTGCAGCTGATGGCACGGCAAAGTGAGCACAAGCAGTAAATGGCAGGAGTATGGCCCAATCTCATAACTCATGATTTACGGCACTTTTGCGCAACAGAAATTTTTGGCATTTTTATTTTTTAAAGTTCATAGACAAAAAAAAAGTTAATGTAAATTTCTGAGAAAAGTTAAAAAATCAATTTTCAGCCCAGAGTTAAACCACTAAAGTATATAATAAATGTACAACAGAAAATGTAAATTGGACTATTGAATGAGGATAATGCAATAATATATCTTTTAAAAGTTTTTTGATCTTTTTTTACAATAATGAACATTATCGCTTGTTATTACAAATTTATCTAATTATTCTGACTCAAATTATTAGCCACACAAAACTTTGTAAATTCGAAGAATCATAATTGAAATGCCAAAATTGCTGACTTACAAACAAAAAAGCCAAAAGTTAATCCTGACTATTAAATAACTGAAAATTCCCGTCACCTGCCCAAAAAAAGAGAAAATTTGATAGGGCTAGTCGATTGCACTGATCCCCTAATCCGATCACTCCAATTCCAGTACAGCTTTCATATTATCACTAGAGCTCGCATTTTGCAGCATATGCCTTTGCCTTTTTTGGCATTTTGCCGTTTTGGTGCCTTTTTGGCGTTTTTCCGAAAAATTCGATTAAAATGCAATAAAATTGGGAAAATACAACCCGAAGAAATGACCTGAATAAATTTCAGAAAATAAACCCCGCTAAGAATTGAAAAATTTTCTCAAAAATTGATCGCCAAAATTTCATTTTTTTCTTGATAAAAATTTTAGGTTTAAAATTTTCCTTATTCGAAAAATTATAAAAATTTAATAATCATTTAAATGTCCAAAAATTAATTTTTTCGTTAATCCTTAATAAAAAAAAATGTTTTTTTTCTGGATTTTCGTGCCTTTTTTCAATTTTTTGGTGCCTATTATTGTGCCTTTTTCGCGTTTTTGGTGCCTTTTTTTGCGAGCCCTAATTATCATACTGTTTATCTGCCAAGCATAATTACGGTATCTCTCGCTTTCAGATCACCCCATTCGGCCGACTTTCTGGGCCCGATCAGCAGCACCGGAACGGCGGATGCTCAACTGATCTCCAGCAGTTACTCGGACACGCACATGGCCTCTGACATGAGTGAACTGGCTGATGGTGATCTGGATCGGCAGCTTATGCAGACGTGCACAGATGTGAAATATGTGAACCGGAGGCCGGGCAAATGCAGCGCCGTCGGTTCGTACTCACCTGGCGGGGTGTGCATGGCCGGCAAATGCGCCGGTTTTTTTTGAAAAATTAAGTATACTGTATGAAAAAACTGTACTACAAATTAACATTATGAAATAAGAATCTAATTAATTTTAAGCAAAATTATCGGTAAATCATTTTTGGTCGAAAAAGGGCATACTCCTATTTAAAAAACAGGAATACTGTATTTAAAAAATAGTTATGCCAATGAACAAATTGCCTGCATACAATGATCCCAATACAGTATGCCTAACTTTGTGAATCTTGGTCTTTTTATTTTTCAAAATTTTTCACTCATTTATAAATTGGTTGAGACCAGGGCTGCCAGATGTGATAATTTATCATCATTTTGCTGGTTTCAACAATGATGGTTTTTCTTATTTGTTAGTGAAATGAGATTTTCAAAGCGCTAAATTGACCTAAAATTGAAAAATTTGTCATTTATGTGAAATGTTTCTTCTTGGAAAAAGCGTGCCGCAAAAAAACATTTTATGGATTTTTTAATTTTGAATAAACCTTTTCGAAATGATGATTTTGGACCCAAATGCTGATTTTTTGTTGGCAAAATGACGGTTTTGAAAATTTTCATCTGGCAACCCTGGTTGAAACTGACTCATTTTTTGGGTGCTCTCCTCTCCATTTGGGGACGATTATGCACGAAAAATTGGCATAAATTTTTGCTTTACAGTGGATGCTAATTTTCAACGGCAATGCCTGCAGGCACACAACTACGTGCGTCAGGTGAACATCCGAGAGTTATTTAATTATAATGAAACGGTTAAGCCGTGACAAATTGTTAAATAATAATATTTGTTTGCCAGAGGCCTATTAAGCCCGAGATTAATTGCATAATGAGAGAAAAGCCGAGCTTAGGAGTTATGAATGGATTAGTCAAAGATTTAGGCATTGTTTAAGGATTAAACAGTTGGATTAAGCCGGGATATGAAGAATTGTGAGAAGATTAAACAACGATTAAATATTGTGAAATTATTAGGATGAGATTAAACTTATGGAGATTAAGCAGGAGATGAATCCATATTATAAATAAAAGCGAATTAAGATGAAAAATTAAACATATCAGGCCCATAGCCAAGGTATCCCCCCCCCCCTCTCTCCGAAATGAAAAATAAAAAAATTTTCAATAAAGTTCAATTTTTTTGAAATTTGATCCCAATGACAAATTTGTCATTGTTGGCAAAAAAAAAACGGAAAAATTCGTGCTTTTTCTCCCCGGCGCAGAAAATTTTGAAAAACTAATGAAGAAAAATTTTTTCCCGAAGAGCAAAAAAAAAGTTACCCCCCCCCCCCCCCGAATTTTTTTCTGACTACGGGCCTGAACATTATCTGGAATATTTAACAGATATAATATTTATTTTGAGAGGGAAAATCCGCCAGATTAGTTCCAGTTTTTTTACTCTGGGGTACCGGCACAAAAATTGGGTTCGAGATTCTTGACATCCCATCAAAAATTGTTTAAGGTTTACTCTTCACCGCCCCTGCTCTGGTCCCAAGAATTGGCTGCATTGGCCAAAACATGGGCCCTGAAGCTAGCCGATCGGGGAAGTGTGCTTTATCCGGAGCTGCCCGGCATTGGCGAGAACATTTTTTTGCTGACTAGCAAATGCAACGGCGCAGCCGCTGACGCCATTTCGTCGCCGTCCGCTGGTCTGGCGACCAATTGTCCGCCAATCGGCGACCATTTGACCACTGGAATTGAGCTGGTGGCACATTGGGCAGCCGAAGCGCACAAGATGGACTTTGCGCGGCCACGGTGGAACAATGGTAAGACACCAGGACAACAAAATTTTTGGCGGGACTGAGTTAGCACGGCCTTTCATGTCCTGCTTGTTTCCAATCCGACACTCAAAATGCATATTGTTGCGCCGTTTCTGTTACACCTGTTAATTTTTAATTAAGATCACTTCGGGAAAATTTTATGATGGAATAATGAAGGGCCAGGACAAACTTTTTATTTCCAATTCGGCACCAAAAAGTCAGACTCTCGAATTGAGGCGACGGCATTTTCAAATGAAATTTCCAATCATTATTTTTTCCAAAAGTTTCACAACGATAAAATTAAATTCGGCATCAGATTTGCTAACTAAACACAATGTCGAGAGTCTCGAGCACTATCGATTATTTAACAATTTTTGAATTATCATAGAAACGAAGAACTTCACGCAAATGGTGTGGCGGTCGGCAATGGAAATGGGTGTGGCACGGCATTGGAACACCGCCAAAAATTGTTTGGCAATCGGTAGGCATTTTATGCAGGGCTACCCTTGAAAATTTCCCAAAATAAGTATATCGCTGGTCAAAAATAAGTTTTAAGGGTCAAAAATAAGTACATTTTTTAAAATATGCTTCCAAACTTTAAATCACATTTTTCATGTCATTTTACTTTGTTTTTTTTTTGCGGCGCGTTTTTTCAAAGAATTTTGGCGAACAGGGGGGAGGCAGGGCATCCGGCGGTGCCGATAGGCGCCGCCGGGAAAAATTTTGCAATTTTTAATGCGATTTGTTAAGAGATTTTGTCCAAAAATAACCAAATTTAGCGATTTTGAGCAAAATTTACAAGAAATTAAGGATTTTTAGGGTCCGGCGGTGCCGGGAGCAGCTCGTTCCCCCCCCCCCCCCCCCCCCCCGCCGTTTCCCCCCCATATCAGTTCCCCCCCAGCTCAGTTCCCCCCCGCCTCGTTTCCCCCCCGAGAAATTTTTTTTTTAAAAATTTACTAACTTAGAAATTTTTCAAGAAAAAAATCTTAGTAAGTTTTTTTACAAGAAAATTCTAAGAAAAAAATTTTTTGAGAAATTTTTATGGTGAATTACTAAGATTTTTCAAAAAATTTTCCAAAAAATCGCTGAAAATTCCCAAAATTTTTTTTCTTAGAATTTTCTTGTAAAAAAACTTTCTAAGATTTTTTTCTTGAAAAATTTCTAAGTTAGTAAATTTTTTTTTAAAAATTTTTCGGGGGGGAAACGAGGCGGGGAGGAAACGATGCGGGGAGGAAACGATGCGGGGGGGAAACGAAGTGGGGGGGAAACGGCGGGGGGGAACCGGCGGGGGGGGGGGGGGGGGAAACGTAGTGCACCCGGCGGTGCCGATAGGCGCCGCCGGAGAAAATTTGAAAATTTTAGTTCAATTTATTAACAGCTAATTTTGAAAAAGAAATTTTTTAAAATTTCCGAAAATTTCCGACTTTTCATCAAAAATTTCGGAAATCGGAAATCGTAATTCCGACCCCAAAAATGTCGGAAGTCGAAAATCGGAATTCCGTCCCATCCCTGCCTTGGACATTTTGTCGGCGTGCCAACTTTCTTTCAAAATTTAGAATATTTAATGAATCTTGTTACGATTTTGTTTATAAAATTCGCTTCAAAACATAATTTTTCTCTCAAATATTGCTATAAAAATCGAAATTTTCCCTTGAGTTCCAAAAATAAGTACATTGAGCTCAAATAAGTACAATACTTACAAATAAGTACAAAGGGTAGCCCTGATTTTATGGCATTAGATTTTCAATAGAATTTGGGTTTTTTTTACGTGTTTCACTTGTTTTCATGGCCAAAAATAGATATGTAATTAGTAAATTTACTTATTTTATCGTATCGAAAATCATTTAAATTTTCTATGACATCATTTTTTGAAATCAATTTCTGTCAAAAATCCAGTGGGATATACAGCTTTTGCATAACCATTTCTGAGTTGGTTTACAGTAAGTACATAATACAGTATTTAAACAAAACAATTCATCCTTATTTTTAAAACAATTTCTGAAAAAACCAGTGGAATATACAGTTAATCATTTCTGAGTTCTTCACAGTGCATAATACCATACATATTACAGTAGCCTTTTATCGTCCAGCCGGCAACTCAAATCTGCCAGGTGAGTATCTCCAAAAAATTAAATCGAAGATTATTCTTGCTTTTTCGCACCCAAAGCTTGGCACTTAACCCCCAAGTTGACCGGACAATTGGGCCCGAGAGATCCCCTCGCTCCCGGTTCCTATCAATCGGGAGGATTTTGTTAAAAACGATCAGGAGGGATCCTGAGTCGGGATCCCGTCCAAATCCAGGTCCCGATAAATCCCGGTGAATTTATTAAAGGATACGGATGGATCCCAAGGTCGGGACCCGAGTTTGACTCCACGCGATCCCGATTCCGTTCCGGTCTTTAATTTTACAATAAATTTTTCTTAGCGTGGGATTTGATCAAACTTCATTTCTGAATTACTCTTACAGCACCTGATCATTATTTTAATCAATTCATTATTCCCAGGCGAATTCGCTGCCAATCTGCCGTCCGAGGCCGAGGCCACTGAGGACGCGTTGCGCGCCATCACGCTGGCCGCGCTCATCCAGGCGCTGAACCGGACGGACCTCGGCGACGGCGGCTTCCGCAAGGGTCCGCTGCCGCCCGTGACACCGCGGCACTTTGTCGGCACGCCAAACACGACAAAAATTTTGAAATCATCCACATCGTCTTCCTCCAACACCAACAACGGCATCGTCAGTGTCGGGGACGGCATGAGCAACGGGGGCGACGGAGCACTAAGCGGCGTCGGCGGTGGCACCGCGAAGAAACGGCTGACCAAATAAACAAAAAGTGAGGCGGCTGATGTCAATAAATTTTGCCACCGGGGGCAGTGGCATTTCAATTTTTGTTTTTATTTGGCATTTTATTTTTTTGTGATGGGACTCGCTTTCACATTCACCGTCCATTTGGCCAAATTTCACACTTTCTTTTTCTCTATTTTGCCATGATAAATATTTTTTTTTGTTTAAATAAAAATTGTATTATGATCTATTGTTAATGAACGAATACATCCGAAATATGCTCATAAAATGAAAAATATGCAGCACATAAAAGTGAAAAATATTTCCACAATTGAAGGTAGGTTAAATTCGAAATACGAAAAGAGCAAATATCCCTGTTATGTATGTTAGAGAATGATTTGTAACCGGCATTTCCACTGTAACAGTTTTTTTTGTTGAAATTTTACTGATTCAAACGCCTTCTGTCTTTAATATTGAAAATTGTAAGTTTTGGTTCGAATTTTTCAAAGTTCGAAACGCAGACCGAGTTACACCAAGTCAAAATCAAGGGCCAAAAAATTCGACAGATTTCTTGACTAGAGAACCAATACCAAGAATCTCAATCAGCTCTCGTATTTTGATTCCTTGACCGAAAACCCCGAGACCGAAACCCAAAAAACACGAAAGTTTTCCAAACTAAGAGTCTCGAGTATCACTAGCCCTTGGGGAAGGCTTTTCTTTTTAATGATGATTGGGAGACTGACTTTTGAGGCATATGCCTTTTTTGCGCATTAATTATGATATATTTAAAATAAAAATTATTTGCCTATTTGTTTTACCTATTTATGGATTTTTTTTACTTATTTAATAACTATTTTCGTTTTTTTTTTGTACCTATTTAAATATCGAAAAAATAAATTAATTATTAAAAAAAAAAGAAAACAAAATGATTAAATGGCAGAGGGGCGAAGGAGCAGAAAAAAACAGAAACCTTCAAATTGTAAAAAAATTCAGCAGGCACTTAAAGCAGAGTTGGCGAAGCAGAAGCTGATGTCGGAATATAATGAATTGAAGGCGAAAGTGGGCAAGATGGAGCAGGAAAAGCAGCAGCAATTGGAGAAAAAATACGGTAGGAAAATATAAACAATTTATCTATTACCGTATCCGGGGATACTACTGTATATTTAAAATGATTTCAGTTTCTGTCGATGTGTTCAATTCATTGGAGGAGCGAATCAAACAATTGGAAAATCAGCAGAACAAAGAGGAGGGCAAAAAGGGTAAAAATAAATCATTTAATTAACTAACGAATATGAACTTTTCTTTTTTAAAAGCGTGAAAAATTAATTAATAAATTTTTCACTTGTTTTTAAGGATAAAAAATAATGAATTAACGTATCATAAACTTTTACATATTTTTTCAATTACCAAATTTTAATTAACATATTAATTAACTGATCGGTGCCAATTATTTTGAATTTTCATTTTTGTTGTTCAATTGGAGACACTTTTAGCAGAAGGAAAGTGTTGGTCGACAAAAATTGGATGAGAAATATGCCGTGGTGGACAAAAACAATGTTTTGGGTGGGACACAATTAGCAAATTATTTAAAATTAAAAATTTGCAAATTATTTAAAAAATTGTGGCGCTATTTAAAAAATGCGGTTTTTGAGAGGGGGCTAAACCAAGGTTTTGTTCTGTCGAATTTAAACCTGGTTCAAAAGCGTATATTTGTCAAAATACATTAGCCAGAATCTTAATGTTAATGAGTTAATTTAACTTTTTGAAAATTTATTTATTGCTCATTTAGTTGCTTTAGTGTGCGACCAATCGCCGCCGGCGGTTGTCTCGGCGAAAATTACAAAGGTGTGAAGAAAACATTAATTATTTCACAAATGCCAATTAAATTTCAGAAAATGCCTAATTCGAAGCAACAAAATGATTGGGATGCCAAAGTTTGCCACAAAGACATCGAAATCAGCGGGGAAAAGCAATTGACGATCAATTGCAAGGGCAACAGATTTGGTAATTAAAAAAACAAAAGTAATTAATTAATTTTAATTACTTTTTTAAAGGTGGCGCACTGTTTTTGCGAAATTTCCCATAACGAACTCTTGTCGTCCCGGCATTTGCTACTTTGAAATGAAAGTCATCAAATTGGAAAGGTGAGACATTTGGAGGAAAGCCAACTTTTATAGGACGTGATATTCTTCATTTAAAGAAATAAATTAAAAAAAAATCATTTCTTTGCGTAATTTTTGAATTATTTATTAATTTAAAATAATTTTAATAGTTTTGTTGCGATTGGATTCGCCACGAAGGAAGTGCCATTGGACGGGTCAATTGGTCAAATTTTGAACAGTTACGGGTACCGAAGCGATGGCTCATTTGGCTGTAACGGCATCAATCGGCCGTGCAAAATGCCATTTTGCCAAATGCCAATGTCATTAATTGACGCGGCAATGCAATCGGCGGACATGGCAAAGGCATACAAATCGTCGGAATTTTCCACTGGCGACGTGGTCGGATGTGGCATTTTCTTGGACACTCAACAGATCTTTTTGACGAAAAATGGCCAACGAATGGGTGGGCCAAATAAATTTAAAAAACAAATTTTGAATTTAATTTTTTATTTTTTTAGATGGCTCGTCCTTTTTCATTTCAACTCCCGTCAATTCTCTGTTTCCGTGCGTTTCTTTGTGGGCGGGCGACAAAATTGAGGCGAACTTTGGGCCAAATTTCAAATTCAATTTGGCCACACTCTGAAGAAAGCAAAAAGAATGGAAGAAGAGAGCGATAATTTGATTTAACTAATTATTTAATAATTTTTCCTTTTTTTAATTCTTAATTTTCAATTTTTGATTTTGGTTTTATAACGATGATTGTTACTTTATTTATGTTTAAGTTAAGGAATACATTTTTTCATGCAGCAGGCCAACCAAATTGAAAAAAGAAAATTTCCAAAAATCCCGGATTATCTTTTCGTTTTTTAATGCTAATAAAATATTTTCCATCGCTTTTTACAAATTGTTCGGTATGGGGTGTAGTCCACTTGGTGCTGGGTCGTTACTTAAAAAACCATCATTATGAAAATTTTTGTCGAAAAATTATTTATAACTTTGCTCGAAAGCAACCAAATTTTTAATTATTGATATCATTTGGTAGCCCTAAGTGTTCTCTATTAGTCTGCAAAATTTCAAAAAATTTGTTAAGTTTCAAAAAAGTTATAGCTCGAGAAACTCAAAAAACCTTGGTTTTCGAACATTTTTGGCCATAACTTTTTTTAAACTTAATAAAATTTTTTGAAATTTTGCAGGCTCATAAAGAACATTTAGATCTATCGAATGATAGCAAGGATAAAAAATTTGGTCTTTTTAGAGCAAAGTTATAAACAAAAATTTTATTATGATGGTTTTTAAGTAACGCCCATTATGATGGTTTTTAAGTAATGACATAGCACCTTTTTCGTATACGAAAACGAAAATTCAAAACTTTGACACTTTTTTTAAAGAAGACTTCAGCACAATATGTGGAGCCCTACTTGGGAGATTTTTGGTGAAAATTTTAAAAAATTCTAATAGAATTGGTTGCCCGGCGCCGGGAAATTTTTAATTTAGGTATATTTTGCCAAAAAACCGGTTTCTAATAAAATCGTGTTCAATTCTTATAAAATGATGTCTCAGTTATGGCCAATTGAAAATGTCTCCAGTTGGCCATAATTGAGTATTTCTGTATTGATTATGGTGGTTTTCTGAAATGCTAAAGACCTAAGTAATTTCGTTTATAAATGCAAAAACAAACAGTTTTCTTAAACTATTCTTTTTCTAGGTCACCATTTTGTTTGATAATTAATAATTGAAAATAATTATAACTTTGAAATGACAAAAAATGAATGGATAAATATGAGTCAAATACATTATTATTATATTTTTCTTCCTTTTTTGCTCTTCTCTCATTTTTGAGTCATCATTTTGCCCCTTAATTATATTGAGTGACCCAATAAAAATATGAACATAAGCAAAAGAAGTCACTAATGTTCATTTATTACTTCTTCAATTTGTCAAAAATATCATTTTTATTTCTTTTTATTAAATAATATTTTCGGCTCTAATGCACTTTATGAGTCCAATCAGAGTTTATGAGTTTATACAATAACTTTGTTCATGTTCGAACGAACCCTACCTTTTTGGTATCATTCGAAAGTACAAAGTCTAAATAATGTAATAATACGAAAAAACAAGAGAATTCGAACATTTCAAGAAAGTTACAAACGAAAATAATCAGTAATTACTTAATTAATCAAATCTTTTTTGGCAATTGCCTAACGCTGAGATTTTATATATTTTAGCTTCATTAGACTTTGTGCTTTCGAATGCTACCAAAAAGAAAGGGGTTGTTCGAATATGAACAAAGTTATTGTATAAAAACCGGGTATTATCAATTGATTGGACTCATAAAGTGCAATAGAGCCATATTTTCATTTTATTTGTTTTAAAATTGTTAACAGACTTGACAAACAGTACTCAAACATCTAAACAATTTCACATCATCAAACCCAATTTTACGACTCGAAAAATGTCAATTTCAACCAATTCAACAAATAGTGGCGATTTTTTATTTGATGATTATGGTAATGAGAAAACAGAGAAAGTAGAAAATATAAATTGGGAAACGGTAATGGAATTAAATATAATTTAAAATTTAATATTTAAAAAATAAATAAATAAAAAAAATGTTTCTACTATTTTTCAGAAATGAATTATGATGAATTCAGTTTGGTGAAGGAAGGAGCTGTTGTTAAGACAAGCGGTGAACAATTCACTGAACGGCAACAAATGAAGGTAGAAAAAATTACAAAAAACATTTATTAAAATTATAATTTAATTTTTATAGCGAAATTTCTTTTTAGGAATTAAGTGAAAAGTTTGCCAAAATGGAATTGGTATTGAAAAACACTAAACTAGAACTCAAGAATGTAAGTTTATTACAGAAAGAGTAATGAATTTTTTTTGAAAATTTAATGAGAATTGCTAATTAATTTATAAAATAAAATTAATTAATTAAATTTAGAAGGGACTCCAAGAAAAGTTGAAGCAGCAGGAAACGAATGCACTGCTGGCGAAGATCGAAGCGGAGAATGGGAAAATGAAAAATGAAATTGAGAAAATGCAGGAAAAAATGGACGAGAAGGAGAAGCAGTACATGGACAAGTGGGAGCAACTGCAGAAAAAGGAGGTAATTTTGGAAAAAGAAATCTCAAAACGGTAATACTGCCGATGGTCCCCCCCCCCTTTTTGAAAAAAAAATTTATGTTTTAAAAAGTCGTGAAAACACGTTTTATGCGGTTTTTAGGGTCGCTGATCACGAATCCGGCATCTATTTCTGCCAATTTCAAATCCCGGACCCGAATTCGAACAAAAAGTCGAAAACTCAAAACTTTCGGATTTTCAATTTTAGTCTAAAATTAGTTTAAATGAAATTTTATTGAAGCAATGATGACTCTAACTTCGTTTCCAATTGGTCAAAATGGATGTCAGATTCGTGATCAGCGATCCTAAAAACCCCATAAAACGTGTTTACACGACTTTTTAGAACAGAAAAAAAATTTTCCAAAAAGGGGGGGGGGGGACCATCGGCAGTATTACCCTCAAAACTTAGGCATTCGACCCAAAATTTCGAACTCACTAAACTAAGAGGAACGAAGACCGTTTTGGAAAAAAAAAATTAAATTTGCTTTAAGGTGCTTCAAGAGAAATGCGACGCCGAGGAGGAAAATCGTAAAATGAGAAATGAGGAGCAAAAGGAAATGAAGGAAAAGCTGAACAAATTGGAGGAGAAATTGGAGGAATTGCAGAAAAAGTTTGTCGAAATGGAGAATGAACAAAAGAAAAGCATTGAAAAGGTGGGAAAAGATAATTGAAGAAAGGATAGAAAGTACGGTAATAAATATTATTATTATTATTATTTATTTTACTAAAATGCCGTAAGCAAATTGTGACATTTCAGCCGAAAGTTGTCAACATGGAAATGGGACATCAACAGCAAAAGGGTAAGTGAAGATTTATGAATTACGATTACTGTATCTACCGTAACATTTTTTTTTACTACGGTCGGTATTGGCTCGTTTTGGTCAAGGATGTAATAAAATGAGAAAACAAAAACATAAAATTTACCTAAACTCATCCGTATTGAGCGAGGAAGCAGTGATTAATGGGCCAATTAATAGCTCGGATAATTGCTTTCAGAATATATAATTGCAAAAAATTTAAAAAGTTTAAATACAATACAGAGGATCGAAATTCCAGAGTTTCATTACATAACTTTTTTCAAAGTTAGTAAAATTTTTAAAGTTTATGAGTAAGTAGAGAAATCTAAGGGCTATCGAATATGCCAAGTAATATTTAGCTTTGTTACACAGATTACACTGCTCTAAAAAAAACTTACTCACTTGACATTAGAATGTTTTGTTAGATGTTTCTATTAATCTATATATTCGTGTAGAAAATACTTAAAGCCATCGACTGATACCAATAATTTGTTTTTTCATTTTTTACAACTTTGCGCAATTTACGAAACGACAAGGCACTTATTACCAATGTCAAAAATGATTTTTGCTTAACAAAATGCAAATAAATATTTTAATGTAATTAATTAATTTTCAGTTTCAGTCGATGAAATCAAAAATGTGCAACAAAATGAGCTGAATGTATTGGAAAAAGAGCATAAAGAGACAAAGATGAAAATGGTGAATAAAAATGGAAATAAATATTAAAAAATTAATTTATAAATGATTTTATTATATATGAAAAATATTAAAATTAAATAATTTGGTGAATTTTAATTTTAAGGCCCTTTTAAACCTCGGAAAAAATTGTTGGGATGCCAACGCTTGTCACAACGAACTCAAAATCACTGATGACAAATGTTTGGCGGTCATTTATGAGGGAAAAGCATGTAATTTTTTAATTTTAATCTAATTTGTATTTTGAAATTGTTTATTTTTTAATTTAGGCGGATTTCGCACTGTCTTCGCCACCCATCCAATTTGGCATGGAAACAATTCCTCCGGCCTTTTTTACTTTGAAATTTCAATCAAAGATATGCCAAAGTAAAACAGAATTATTTCTTACCCTAAAGAGTAAAGTAATCAAAAAATACAATAATAATAATATGTTATTTATTTTGCTATTAATTTTTAAATTATTTTAGTTGCCCTTACGGTCTGTTCGGATTTGCCGTCAAAAATCTGAAAAAATTGGAAGTTGCTCTTGAGTTTGGCACTTTCGGATATTTAAACCATGGAAACTTTATCATTAATGGCGAAGGTCTTTACCGAGAAGCTCAAAAAGTAGAATCTTACGAAGAAAATGATATTGTCGGATGTGGCGTTAATTGGGCCAACCGAATGATTTTCTTCACCAAAAATGGACGGCGTCAGGGTTTGTCGAAAATAATAATAATTATAATAAAACAAATTTTATACAAAAAGCCATTTTTGAAGGTAGCTCAAGAGTAGGGCTCGTTTTAGCGCCAGCCCGAGTTTTTGGATTGTTTTTTTTTTCATTGCCCACTAAATTCCAATAATCTTGGGATCATTCGAATAAAATTTTAAAAAATCGACTTTTTAGTGTGTTTTTTTCTTAATAAGTAAGTTTTCTATGTGCTGGAAATTTTTGTGATTTTTGCAAGGCTAATCAAGCTTGTGAAGAGGTTTCAAATGGTGCCAAGATTGCTGGATTTAGTCGACAAATAAAAAAATTACCACCCGAAAACTTGGGCTGGCGCCAAAACGATATTTTCCCTTGCTCAATTTGTTAAGAATAAAGCCAAAAACATGTTTGAAACGATTTTTAAGCGAATAGGAAAATTTTTTGAAAAAAGTTTCGGGTTTTTGGGTCTCGGTCTCGAGTCTTGTGAAATTTTTGGTCTCGAGCATCACTAACAAAAATACACAATGCCAAAATATTCTCTTTTTTTTGATCCAAAGACAACAAAAATTCTCAAATTCATGAACATTTCAAAAAAAAACCACAATTCCTCATTTATCTTATCCAAGGTCCCTTCTATTTGCTCGCCAATTCACCTTATTTTTTTCCTCATCAATTGTTCCCATTCATTTCTTTGTATGCGGGCGATAAAATTGATGCGAACTTTGGGCCAAATTTCAAATTCAATTTGGTCAATCTTTGAAGAAAGCAAAAAGAATGGAAGAAGAGAGCGATAATTTGATTTAATTATTAATTTAATTTTTTTCTTCTTTTTTTTCCTTTTTTTAATTCTTTATTTTCAATTTTTCATTTTGGTTTTATCACGATGATTGTTACTTTATTTATGTTTAAGTTAAAGGGAAATACATTTTCTTTCTGCAGGCCAAGCGAAAACAACAACAACAAAAAAAACAAAAAAATTTTTCTCCAATCCCCTAGAAATTTTGAAAATATTTCTGATTTAGTTTAGCTGGAAATTTTTCAGAATTTTTTTTCGCTATAGTAAACAAATTTTTTTTACGTATTTTTTTCCACCTTGAAAGTTCGTTTTGTTTTTAATTTTGTTCCAAAAAGTGGTTGAATTAGTGGATCAAAAGACCTTTCTACTCGAGATTTAATTCATAAGAGTCGGAATTTGTTGCTTAATGATCCAATTAATCCCAAAAATTCTTTTAGTTTATCATTTTGTTCGATAATTTAATGGTTTTAAAAGGTTAGCCGACTTTTGCGCCGCGGACATTTGCGCCGTACAGCGAAAAGGCATTTGCGCTCTCATTAAAATAAATTTATGTGGTTTATTGAATTAGAATTGAGTGATATTCATTATTAATTCCTTCTTTGAAGCCTTTCATGTCAATTCCATATTGAAGTGCACGTAATGATTCATCAAATTTTGATCATTTTGGTTTTCATTTGGACCATATGCGATTAAATTCTCTCTTGCCAAGAAACAATGATTGATCTCGACAGTGAGTGATTTCGACAATGATTGATTTCGACCGTATCAGAAAAATTGTGAATTCGACAGTGGTTGATTTCGACAGTACCGGTAAATTAAAAAAAAACAAGAGTATATGAAAAATTGGAACCTAAAATGAACTGGTATAGTGGTGGAAAAAGTCTTGACTTAAGATGATTAAAAACTTGTAAAATTTTAAATTTCGACTGAAAATTTAGCACACCACAATATTTCATTCCCATGAATAAGTCGCCTGATCAGGCTACCCAAAAAAGGGGCGGAAAAAAGTCTTGACTCAAACATGAAAAACCATCTCATAGTTCATATAAAACTCTGAGATAATTCATGCTTGCTTATCTTTTGATCTTCATCAAAAAATTCTTTTACCCCAACTTGATCAGATCATTCCTTCATGGTGATCGGGACACCACAAAATACGTTGAAAATCGCTGAAATTTTAGAAAAAAAAATTCATATGGAGTTGGAAAATTTCCAGGTAAATTTTGAATAAGCTCCTTTTAAAGAGCACAAAATTTGAGGGGGGGTCAGCGCTGGTCCAGCAGTCATAGCAGCAAAAATTTAATTTCTTCACAAATTTCAAAATTTTCCATTTTCCTAACACCGATGCTGGCGGTGACATACCTCATAATTAGGGATGGGAATTTAAGTCAAATGACTTTTTTTTGCTGACTCTAAATGACCTTAAAATTACTTCAAAAGTGTTCTAAACTTTGTTCGAAGCTTCTAACATACAATTTTTGGTGACTTTTTTAGACTTTTTTACACTTTTTGAATTTTTATGACTTTTTTGCGTTTTTGTGACTTTTTTCATGACTTTTTGCACTCTTTAAGGCAAAATTTGACTTTTTGTGATGAAAATTCCGAAAAATAAGTCAATCTTCGAGACGGAAGTGAAATTTCTTATGCCACAAGAACTCAAATAACGGGACTGAAAAAATAAAAAATAAAATAAAAATCTGGCGGTGTAACACTTTTGAATATTTTTTTCCGCTAAAATTAGTCGTTTTTAAATTACTTTCTCCGAAGAATGTTTAAAACGGCTTTTGGGTTTAATTACATTTGGCTTATTTTCAGGACTTTTCTGGATTATTTAGTGCTTTTTAGGCATTTTTATATGACTTTTTGGGTATTTTTTCATGACTTTTTGGCATTTTTCATGACTTTTTAAGTCGACTTTTTTGAGATTTTTCGTGACTTAAATTCCCATCCCTATTCATGAATATAAAAATCGAATCTTTTCATCCTTCCACAATCTACACTACTTCTCGCCAATCTGTCCCATTCCCGAGACTCAAAATACCCTTAAATGTGTATGGTGGCCTGTTGGAGTTTGATAAAGTGAACTCGTTTCCTGCAGCAGGTGATTGTATTTGGCTGAGATCGTCTTGCCCAAATGAGCCTAGGACCAATGAATTTATTAATAATATTAAGATCATATTAAACTTTTCAGAGATTTTGTTATTTTCTAAATTTACCATTATTTCCAAAGTTCCAATCCGGGACTTTATGGTCTTCGGGGTAAATTTTAAAGGAAGAAAATTGTTACTTTTTCTCAACCTTTTTTTTATTTTTTAACAAAAAATTTAAATAATTAAAAGTCTCCGTCGTTTTATCATTGGAGCTGGGAATTTAAGTCAAATGACTTTTTTTTTGCTTCTTCTAAATGGCCTAAAATAACTTAAAAAATGTGTTCTAAAGTTTGTTTGTTTTACCTGGTACTGCACTGGTAGCCGTGACTGAAAGTGATGATTCAGAGCTATTGTTAGTCCATTCTAAAAATCGGCAAACTTTTTACTCATTTTAAATTTATTTATTTATTTATTTATTCATAAAATAAAAAAGTCATCAGAAGGGCGAAAACCACTTACTCTGACGACTATTCTTAAATGTGTCGTAGAGTAAGTGACAAAATATATGGATGATCACAGGAAATTAAAAAGACAAACATATGTGAAAATAAATAAAATAATTGAGGTCAAAGTCAAATAAGGTCGAAACATAAAAATACCAAATCACTTAGGAAATTGTTATAATTCTAGCTTTTCCGGTCTTATATTTACCCTAGTGAACTTTTAAGTTTTGTTTTAAATTGATTTAAAGAATTTGTTTTAATTAATTCTTTATCGAGTTGATTCCACAATTTTGTTACCCTCCCAGCAAAGGGAATGAATTTTTTGCCTAGTTTATATTTTGTGTTAAATCTGTAAAAGAGGATGTTAAAGCGTGTCGATGGATTAAAAATAGAAAATAGTTTCAGATCTGTTCGGCCATAAACAATTTTATGCGCCATGAACAGATCAAATAGCTTTCGCCTATTCTCACGTGTTGGCAGTTGAAGGTATTCTAATCTTTGTTGGTATGGAATGGGTGGAAGGCTGCATTTGAAAAGAACTCTTTTGGTGAAATATTTTTGACATTTTTCAATTTTTTTAATATTTTTTTGAAGGGATGGATTCCAAACCTCAGGAGCATATTCCAATAACGGTCTAACATAAGTTTTGTACAAAATAATCAAAATCCTAGAAGACTTTGACTTAATAATCCGAAATAAAGAACGCATACGTAAATATGCATTCTTTGTTATTTGTGTGACATGATTGGAAAATTGCAATTTATTATCAATATTTATTCCCAAATCCCTAATTGTATCCACAACATTTATTATATTTCCATCAATTTTATATATTTCTTTGGGGTTTTTATTCCCCAAGTGAAGTACAAAAGTTTTTTGAGTTTCGATTCTGATTTGCCATTTATTTGCCCATTCAGATAAATTATGCAATGCTTTATGCATAATTTCTGTGTCTGTTCTTGCTTTATAACAAATATATAATTTAACATCATCAGCATATAATTTAATTCTTACTCCTGATGGCAAAGCATCAGGAAGATCGTTAATATAAATCAAAAATAGTAAAGGGCACAGGACAGAGCCCTGGGGAACGCCAGAGCCAACTTTTTTACTTGAGGATAAAGAATCCCCAATTTTAACTCGAAAAGTCCTATTACTCAAAAAACCCTTTATCCACATTAAAAGTTTGCCCTTTATACCAATTTTTTCCAATTTAAATAAAAGTAAATTATGGGGCACTGAATCAAATGCTTTTTGAAAATCAATGTAAATACAGTCAACATTTTTTCCATTTATAATTGCCTCGTACCAATCTTCCACAACTGTTATTAGTTGACTTGTCGTAGACCTATTTCTAACAAAACCAAATTGGTATTCCGAAATTTTATTGTTTTTTAGTAGAAAATTGTAAATATTTTGGCTAAGAATTCTTTCCATAACCCTGCAAAGTGAGCAGGTTAGAGAAATAGGCCTATAATTTTCAGGATCAAATTTGTCCCCTTTTTTGAAAAGGGGAAAAACTATTGATTCCTTCCAAATGTCTGGAAGAGAACCAGAGTCTAACGAGATCCTGAACAGGTCAGTAATAACAGTTGCCAAAGAAGAATGGCAGTTTTTCAATATTTTATAGCTAATATTATCCGCGGAGGTCCCGTTTTTATTCGGGAGTTTTTTCAAGAGTTTTTGTGTCTCGATGATGTTAAAGTCTATATCTGATATAAAGCATTGATTAGCAAAAGTGTTACCCATGCTATAGCAGCCTGGGTTTTCATCATAATTATTAAACGAATTTACAAATAAATTGGCAAATAATTCACATTTTTCAGCACCATCATGATAGCATTTGTTTTCAAAAACTAAATTCGGTATTTCAAAGGGGTTAACATCGTATTTCTGCATATATTTAAAAATGGAATTTCTTCCCTTTGAAATAGCCTTTTTTTCAATTTGAGAATGAAATTTATTTGTTTGTATTTTTATGTGTAAGCTAATGCTATCATAAAGTGTTTTTATTGATGGATCAGTTTTACATTGCCTATACAATCTGGCTTTCTCTTTGATGGATGCAATTAAATGCGTTGGATATTTAGGGGTTAAATCTTTTTTGGTAATTCTTTTCATTGGAATACACTCGTTTAAGGTTTCTAGCAGTGTATTATTAAAGGCGTTGTATTTTTCGTTTACACTAAAATGCTCATTAGATAAAGCGCTAATTCTAGAAGAAATCATAATATTAAAAAGAGACACATTCGACGGAAAAAAACCGTCAAGTGTAAAAGAATTTTGTTTTTTGTAGTGTTTTTGGAATAGTCAATGTGAAAATTTGCGCTAAATGATCAGAGGAAAAAACACCACCTTCAATAGTACATTGCTTTACAATTTGATTATTCGCTGGTAAAATTAAGTCTAACCACGAATTTTCCCTTGTGGGTCCATTCGTGGCATTGAAAAAGGAAAGCTTACTAAAAAAGTTACAAAAAATTTCACCAAATTTACTCATAGAAATGGGCTGCCCTTCCTTCCATACCAAATCTTTATTCGGGAAATTAAAATCACCCAACACAACACAATTATGGCTATATAATGTTTCTAAAAATTTAAAAAGTTCTTTGGTTTGTCTATGTGTTGTTTTAGGTGGTCGGTAAATAAGCACAAATCTGATTGATTTTAGTTTTTGTAATTGAAAAACCAAAATTTCGCAATTATATTTTGTTTCAGAGAATTTAATAAAAAAACTCAATTTCTTTCTTAATTAAAACACCGCAACCACCCCCACGCGTTAGTTTTTCAGATTTTCTATGACAAAAAATAAAGTTATAGTTTTCGATTATCCATGGACTAAAGAGGATTGGGTTTCCTCCTTTGTCCATGTTTCTGTTAACAGAAAAATTTCTATGTTTTATTTACCAAAGTTAAAGCAATTTCATCAATTTTATTGTTGATTGATCTAATATTAAGTAAGCAGGCTTTAACTTCCCCTCTTTTCATTAGTGGTTTATTGGGCTTAACATGCTTAAGACCGGAAAATTTATGCGAATTTATAAATGTTTTTTGAAAGTGATTTGGTAAAATAGCAAGTCAATTGGTGCTGTTTTTAAATGCCGGGATGTCTGACCTCAGCATCACTTTGTCCGCGTACACCACCCACTCGCCGCCATCTTCTTTTCTTTTTCGGCTGCACTCCTCCTGCAGCACACGTCGGGCCTTGAGTTCCTCTTGGCTGAGCGAAGGGCGAATTCGGATGTTGCTCATCCCCAGTTTTTGATTGATTTGAACGCGCAGTTTGTTCCATTGTGCCAAGGTTTGTTTCTGGTGTTTGGAGCATCCAAAAATTACTTTCATCAACCGCGGGCGGTTTTGACCTGTCTTTGCTTGGTCTGGGGAACCCATTCTGTAAGCAGTGATTGGGCTCTCGATGCCAAGCTCATCGAGAACGCCTGAGATGGCCATTCGGTCCGCAGCGACTCGCTCGGATGGCTTTTGTTTCTGAGACTCGGGGAGACCCATTACGACAACGCTTCGCCGTCGCTCATGGTCTTGAACAGCTACGTCCGCAATTTGCCGCTGTTTGAGAGTAAAAAGTTCATTCTGTTGGCTTTGGACCTGTTGTAAAAGCGTCAGACAGATTTGGAACAACTGGCGTGAAATGGAACAGTCGCTGTTGTTGCCATCATCATCGTTTTCGTTCATAAGCCTGCAATGTTAGCAAGCTTTTCACCCAAGGTGTTGTATGAGTTGTCAATGGCGAGTCTTTTCGTGTTGTCAGTGGGGGGAGAAAGGTGGGAGGAAGAACGCTTTTCGGTCAGAGTCATTGATTGGAAATTAAGGCGAATGGAAATCTCAATGAAATTTTCTGTCTGGCATTGTATAAATCATGAATAGGGCCGCGACTTTTAGTGACGAAAAATCCCAAAATAGTTAACTAAAATAGTGACGAAAAAGTGCCAAAAAAGTGACAAAATAGTGAAAAAAGTCCGAAATAGTGACAAATAATGACATAATTTTCAGCCAAAAAATGACCAAAAAAAAATTTTATTCACTAATTCCACTTGCAAATGAGGTAAATTTCCTTTCTAACATTTCTCTTAACAAATATTGACCTTTTTAAATCAAAAATTTTGTTCAAGAAAAAATTTGGGGGAAAAATTTTTATGAAAATTTTCAATTCTTAGTGGTATTTTTCAAAAAAAATTTTATGTCGATTCTTAGGGGTGCACTTTTTTCAAAAAAATTTTTAGATCGATTCTTAGGGGTGCATTTTTTGATTTTATTGCATTTTTGTTAAGGAATTCTCCAAAAAATGTCGAAATAGTGAAAAAATAGTGACAAAACGCCAAAAAAGTTAATTTTCACTATTTTAAGTGACGAAACGCCAAAATAGTGATTTTTAGTGACGAAAAATGACGTCCAAATGAAAAAATTTTAATGCAGAAATGCGTTTTTTGAGCTCCTTTCTTCAAATCAATCGAGCAAAAAAAAAGTTTTTTCACTAGAAATCGCGGCCCTAATCATGAATATAAACAATCGAATCTTTTCATCCATCCTTCCACAAGTCCCAATCCCGAGACTCAAAATATCATTCAAATTTTAAATTCTAATTTAAATTCCAATTCACTACTTTGGCTTTTCTCCACCCAGCCTAATGGAACCCTTCCCCATTAAAATTTATTAAAAATCAGTGAAAATACTAGTTCATGCACAAAAATTCTCGAGAAATTTTCAGTCTCGAATATCATAATTAAATTCTATTCATTTAAATAACCCTTCATTTAAATTTTCAATAATAGATTGAATAATATTTTAAAATTCTGTAATTTTCATGCATAAAATTTTATTATTATATAAAATTTGGAAATAATTTCCTCTTCACTCTTGTATTTCTCTCATAATTATTTATAGGTTGATATTTTAAATTGATGGCTTATTGAAGAAATCCCATCAGCGGTCTTATAAATCTAATTTAAAAAGGAATTAATTTTGAAATACCCAAAGCGTCGAAATTAACCCAATCAGCGACAATTAACGCTAATTTAATAAATTTAAATTGGTTGCTTTGTGAAAACTGGCGCTGAAAACACAAAATTGTTTTTTTTGACAAGTGCGGCTTTAAGGGTGCGGTTCGGTTAATGGGTCTGGGTTTCCAAAAATCTGTTTCGAGTACAGGGCATATGTCTCTCCAATATCTTTCTCGAGTCGCGACTCTCGAGTAAAACTACGAGATTCATACATTCAATTATTGAATGTCTTTTTGCAATTTTTTGCTTATTCATTTTTATTTTATTAAGCCCTTGGTGGGTTTAAGAAACGATCAAACACGTTCCGAGGTTTGCTAATTTTTTTAAAGATTTACCAATATTCCCAGAGTTTCAATTCATATCAACCATTTTTCATTTTTTTTTTACAACAAAATCAATCGGTGATGGGTCAATTTCCTAAAACTTCCACGTTGTAGGAAAATAAAAAATGTAAAACACATAAATTTGTATCTTTGCTCAATCTCAACCAAATAATTCAAAAATTTTTAAAATAGTATAAAAAAATATGGGTTATTAAATCTCACAAAATCTTAAGTTTGAATTTTCGGGTCATAACTTTTTTGAAACCCTGGTAAATTTTTGGATAGATTAAATAGAGTACTTGAAATTCTAAAAAAATAATAATATTTTTCAAGTCATTAAAATCCAATAGAGCTAAACTTAATTGATATCTTTCGAAAGCCGTAAGAATTCTCTATTTATCTTTAAAATTTAAAAATTTCACTGGATTTCAAAAAAGCTATGGCCAAAAAAATTCAGACTTAAGATTTTGTGGATTTTAAAAAACATATCTTTTTTACACTATTTTAAAAAATTTTGAAAAATAATATTATGTAGATAACACATAGAGCTATTGAATGATACGAACAAATCAAAGATACGAATTTATATGTTTTACATTTTTTGTTTTCCTACAACATGGCAGTTTTATGAAACGACCTAGCACCTAATCAATCAATTGAAATTTAATATTTTAGGATTTTGGAAAATAATTTAATTTCCAATTTCTTTTACCCGACGAAATTGGGCAAAAAGGGCGCCTTTAAAATGTATTATCGGTAAAATCGTTAAAATTTTTATTCGATTAAGTGGGTTTATTAAACTTCATAAAAATCTGATTTAAAATGGACCTTGGAAGACTTTTACTTAAGTTTAAATCTTTTGTTTTTGTCATCATTTTTCCACAAAACATTTCTAATTTTTATATTATTAAAAAAAAACTAATTTTACCAAGAAAAAAAAAATGAAGTAGTATCAATTTTTGAGAAGGTTTTCAATTCTTAGTGGTGTATTTGGTGAAAAATTTTTTTTTGTAATATTTTGGTTAAGATTTCTCAAAACTAAAAATAAGAAAAACTTGAGAAATTTATCTATTGTCATGCATTTTTATTTGACCTAGACCTCTATTCTTACCAAGGGTATTTTTCTACCCGATTGGACTCAGACCACCACCGGCTCGGGTACCGTGTTTGGATTTTCAAAAATGTCAGTGTGTTGATCTCTCCGAGACTTTACTCGAGTCAAAACTCTCGAGAATCTCTACCAATTGCACTCCTTCAATTGGCAACTTTCTTTTCACAGATTTTTGCTTATTCATTTTTCTTTTTGAAGTTTTTAAGCTTACGGGCGCATCCATTTGAAAGATGATCTTGCATTAGTTTTTTGTGATTTTTGTTGTTTGTTAATTCTAAAGCATGTCCACATATTTAGCAGAAAAACTTTGTCTCGCCATTAACAACAGCGTAAATAAAATAATCACTTGCTAAAAAGGTTATGAATAAATCATTGATTTATTGCAATTTTTTCGAAAGATAAATCTTAAGTCTATATTTCTGCAGTTTTGTTATGAAATTATTAAAAAATCCAAAAAGTGTAATTGATTTTCTGGACATCAGCTTTAAAATGGAGCCCTGCTGCTGGTTACCGGCTAACAAATTAGCTGCTTTTGCGACCAAAATTAACACTTAAATTTATTTTCATTTTTTGTCACCTTCAGTAATTTTCGTAGAAATAGAATTATTTTATGAATTTTTTTTTTTTGAAAATTTCGTTTTTCCAAGAATTTCTAAAGGAAAAAGTCCCGGTTGGTCCAGTCCCAGTCCCGACCGAAAATCCAGGTCCTCGTTTTAAGTCCTGGCAAGTCCCGGTTCCGGTTAAATGGGCAGTTTAATTGTGAATTAAAATACCCAAAGCGTCAGAATTTAAATTTGCATTGAATTTTTAATGTTTCAAAAACATTTTAAAATTTATTTTGGTTATTTTTGGAAAACCAGGAATTTTTGAAAAGCAAGTTACCGGTGCTGTTAGTTTTCGACAGTGGTGATCTCGACAGTGTTGATTTCGACAGTAAAGTTTGAAACATGGTTCTTAGTGTTTTTGGGTTCGTTGATTACGAATCTGACATTTATTTTGACCAATTTCGAGTACCAGACGCGGACTCGAACAAAAAGTCGAAAATTCAAAATTACCAATTCATTTTTTTGTTCGTATATTTATAGAAGGGCGATTTTTGGTATTGTTATTTTGGTTAATTTGGGAATAAAACAAATAAATATTAAAATTTTTAATTTCGACTTTTTGTTCGAATTCGCGTTCGGGATTAGGAATTCGCCAAAACGTAGGCCGGATTCGTACTCAGATACATAGAAGAGGTTTTTCGGTTTTTGAATTCTATTAGAGCCTGCAGATTTGCACCTTGGCACACAAACCCGGGATTAGTTAATAGATTTTCTTTGTATATGCTAATTGTATATTAATTTCAATTCATATGTATGTACAATAAATTTGTATAAAACCAATTAAAAAGTACTGTCGAAATCAACTACTGTCGAAACCAATCACTGTCGAAATCAATCACTGTCGAAAACACCTGGTACGAAGTTACCTGTCCCGGTAAGGCCGGGACAAAGCGGAACCAAAATAAGCACTGGTAAGAATATGGGCGTATGAATGAAAATTTATTTATAGAAAAAACCCAATAAAAATTTGAATTTTTTGACAGACTGTAATTATTAGGGCTGCCAATTTTATGTAAATACATATTTTTTTCCTGGCTTCTCCATGCACTAAATAGCAGGAAAAACACTTTCTTTTTTGTGTTTGTGAACAAAAATCGGGACTTTTATTTACATATTTTTACATATTTCGGGGTTTTATACATATTTACATATTTAGGGATTTTCTTATATATTTAGTACATATTTGGACTTTTTTCCTATATATTTTCATATTTTTTTTTAAATATTTTGAGGATTTCTTACGAAAATTTTTGAAAATATTCAAAAAAAAAAATTCAAAACTTCGGCAAATTTTTTTTTTACATATTTTAAGAAATTTTGAAAATTTATAGTGAAAAAATGCCCACGAAAAATACCAAAAAATAATTATAAAATATTAAAAGTGATTCTAAGACTATTTAAGTAATTTTTATGACATTTTGTGCCTATTTCATACTTTACGAGGATTTTTTTTTTCCAAAAAATAACCATTTAAATAAATTTTCTTTAAATATTTGGGGTTTTTTGTACATATTTTGGGATTTTTCATACATATTTATGTACATATTTCGACCACTTTTTGTACATATTTTTGACGGCCCTAGTAATTATTTCGGAAATTTAGTAAAAATTAAAAGAATTTATTCAAAATCGAATATTTTCGTTAATTTGGGAAAAAGAAAAATCCCGGTTGGTCTCGGTAAAAGCAATAAATTTTTATTTGATTAAAATATTAAGAATTTTTGATATTTTATAAATTAAAAAACGAGCTTTCATTAGTGCTTCAATGTTTTTCAATTTCAGGACAAATAGAATTATTATATTCAGATTTTTTAATTGCTCTCCCCTCTCTCCTTTATCTCTCACTTCCCTCTCTCTTTCTCTCTTCCCACTTACTCTCCACCTCTTTTTCTTTCTCTCTCTACTCCTTCTCTTTTTCGTCTCTCTTTTTTTTCTCTTATTTTGACAATTATTTAATTTAATTTTGCAGCATTTGTGGGTGAAATTGTCGGCACTGCGCTGCTCCTCTTTTTCGTCAATGCGCTGATTGATCCGCGAAACCAAGTGCCAAAATGGGTGCATCCGATCGGCTTTGGGCTGGCCATCTTTCTGATCACTTCCTCTTTTGGCATGGTACGTTTGTCTTTGGCATAATCACTCCCTCCCTCTCCATTGGCATTTTCCGCTTCACAGAATGTCGGCTCTCCGATCAATCCGGCACGTGACTTTGGTCCTCGGCTCTTTCTTTTGTTTGCCGGCTACGGATGGGAAGCGATTGCGTCAGTTTTTATCTTCCCTAAATCACGCCAAATGCCTCCTTTCTCCAATTTTTGGCATTTTCAGATGGCATTCCTATTACTTTTGGATTCCCATCTTTGCCCCATTTGTCGGTGCTCTGATCGGCACTTGGCTTTACCAATTCATGATTGGCCTTCATGTGCCGGACGATTAAGCAGCACAATCGGTGCCAACAAAAGCGGGCGAAAGATTTTGAATGATCCTCTGAATGTTCCCTCTGACTGATTTGCACCTCATTTCTCACCTTTTTGTTATCACTTTAACCCATTTTTCTTTAGTATAAATTGTTTTTGATCACATCTTTTTGTCAATTAATCAATTCATTTGGAAAAAATGTGTCTAAGAATAAATTGATATTTTTTAAATTTCCTCCCGCCCATAATTATATATAAATATATTTTTTTAATTACTCAACCATAAATTTTGGGATATACCCCATTAATTAACAAGCAAATTCAAAATTTTCCCTGCCGATGCCATCGGCACCATTTGTTGATTGTGAGATCCATTTTCTGTTTTTCGTAATTGATTATTTTGCTAATCACTTCCGGAAAATCTCTTGGGTCGATCACTTTATTATTTAACAACAAAAAAAGCTCGTAACATTTGTCACGACCAAAATATTTCGCTCGTGAAATTACTAATTTGATATTTGTTAATTTTATAAAATCGCATTTAATCCTTTGTCTTATGATATACTTTTATTGATCATTGTTCTTTCTGTCCTTTGTCATTTACTGTTTTTATAATTTAATCTTTGTTCCCTCTAAATTCTGTGATCATTTTCGCCTATAAATTGTAGTCACTTTGTCATTTTGTACGCCTTTTGTAATAAACATTTTATCCAAGAAATTCTCTTTTGTGAGGCGTCAGTGATCAGAAAATAAATTATTTAAATCTAATTATTATTGCACTCAAAGAGAGAGGCATTAAGATTAGAGAGAACTGAGTTCGATGAAATTTTTTGGTAAGCCTAAAAATGTGCGTACATTTAAAAATCTATAAAAAATTTAAAACGAGAATTCATGCAAGATTTTCTGGAAATTAGCTTAAGAGGACCTAATAAAGCTGTAAAAAAAATTGGGGGCGATTTGGTGAAGATTAATTACAAAAAATGGTGCTGAGTCGTTATATAAAAACCATCAATATGGGCGTTATATAAAAAACCATCAAATGGAAATTTGCAACAAAAAACTGCCCATAAACTTTGTCTAAGTCTACCAAATTAGACATTCTTGGTATGGTTCGATAGCCCTAATATTTCTCTATTAGCTCATCTAAATTTTCGAAAATTTGGCTTAGTTTGAGCAAAGTTATGGCCAAAAGTACCCAAGGCACCGGGTTTTCATACTTTTTTGGCCATAACTTATTTTAAACCTAATGAAACTTTTTGAAATTTTGCAGGCTAATAAAGGACTCTTAGGGCTATCGAATGATAACAAGAAAATAAAAAATAAAAATAATTTCTAGCAGAAGTTTTTTAATTAAAAATAAAATTATTTTGATGATCAAAAATTCTGATCAAAACATTCTTATAATGAACAAAATTAATAAATCTTGATATAATTCGATAACCCTAAGAGTCCTCTATTAGCCTGCAAAATTTCAAAAAATTTCATTAAGTTTAAACTAAGTTATGGCCAAAAATGTTTGAAAACCCGGTTCCTTGGGTACTTTCGGCCATAACTTTGCTCAAACTTGGCCAAATTTTTTGCAATTTAGGTGAACTAATAGAGAAATGTTAGGGGCTATCGAACCATACCAAGAATGTCTAATTTGGTTGACATTGACAAAAGTTATGGGCAGTTTTTTGTTGCAAATTTCCATTTGATGGTTTTTTATATAACGCCCATATTGATGGTTTTTATATAACGACATAGCACCCAAAAAATGGAGAATCGAGAATGGTTAGAAGAAAAGTGTTTGTAAAAAATTGAAAATTACATTACAATTCTGCTGAAAAAAATAAAAATTATAAAAAGCCAACACAAAATCATGAAAAATAAAGCAAGATGTATCGGCAAAATAATGCTCGTCATCGTCGTTAGCATGGTGGAAACATTTTCAGAATTTGAAGACGGACTTTTGTTCATCGTCGGAGTGCGGGAAACAATTCCAAAATTTATTGGCACAAATTTGAACGTCTTCGGAATGATGGCCATAAAATTGGCGCCATTATTTTTTTTCTATTTTAAGGGAAATCTTTGAATAAAAAAAAACATACTCAAGCACATAGCTATTTTTTTATAACTTTCGTTTACAAAACGCCCAATGAATCACTTTTTACGAAGCTACTTAGTCCAAATCAATTTAAGATTAAAGAATTGAGACCGAGACTGAAAAAAAATTATCGAGAATTTTAGCTCTTTTAAAATTATTAATGTTAGAGAATGATTTGCCAAAAAATCGGAATTTCCACTATAACTGTTTTTTTTGAAAATTTTACCGATTCATTAGAATTTCTTCCCGGCGGCGCCTCCGGTCTTTAATTATTGAGATCTTGTAAGTTTTGGTATTTAGTAGGAAGGCGCGAGAGTAAATTTTTTCGAGATTTGAAACGAAGTCCGAGAATTTACTTCAAAAGTCGAGACCAATGCCCAAAAAATCCGAGAAATTTCTTGACTCGAGAACCGAGAATCTCACTCAGCTCTCGTATTTTGATTACTGCTCGTCTTCGTCCACCTCTTCACGATTACATGACCAAAAATAACAAATTTAATTTTGTTTTTGTAAATTAATTATTTTTTGCAAATAAATTATTTTTTTCAAGTTTGGCTAATTTAGTATGGTTGATGAATTAATAATGTAAATATAAAAGGTAATCCCCAGCAACCCGTGCTCCGCCTCCCTTGGAAGACCGATCCCTCGGGCTCTTCTTGGCCTTCACCGACGGAGGATTTGGTTTGGGATGGGCCCGCGCTAATGTATTTTTCTGAAATATGCCAAACATTTGTATGTGAATTGTATTAAATACTCGAATTCGGTTTTAAAGATCGGAAATGTTGAAAAATAATGTCAAGTTCGTGATTCCCATACTTTAGCTGGCCACAAATAATTCGGTCAAAATTTATGAAAAATTTTCCGGCACCGACGGATTCCTCCTCCGTCCCAATAAATTTTTTTGAAATAAAAAACGTGCTCCTGCCGCAAAAAAAGTGGTATAAATAGCAACCAAAAAATCCACCGAATTCGTGGATTGATTAAATTTTTTATAATTCATTATAAAATCTGCAAAATTATGTAGCAAAACACTAAACAAAAAATTAAATTTGTTTAGATTTAAATTATAAACGAACATATAATTTTAAAGTTTTTTGAATAAGGAATTTTTAAACCAAAAATTTATCAAGAAAAAAAATATTTTCATGAATTAATTTTTGGCAAAAATTTTCACTTCTTAAGGCAGGCTGTTTTTCTCATTTTTTAAAAACGGATTTTTCCGAAACTCATAAAATAAATACTAAAAATGGCGGAATAGACAAAAAAAAAATAGGCGCCAAGGTATTAACATAAAAACTCTGAATAGCTCAGAATTTAATATTGTAAGTTGTACATACTTTTGACAGTTTTTATGTGGAAATAGAAACGCGAAAAATGCGAAAATGAAAATTAAATGGAAAAAATGGAAAAAGTAAAAGCTAAATTGACAGTGATGGAAGTGACAGTCGACGAATGGAAAAGTGAACCAATGAAAGAATGCCAAAAAAGTTTGATGGAAAAAAAACAATGAATGATCGTTTAGTAATGGGAAAGATGTTCATCACTAGGGCCGCGATTTTTAGTGAAAAACTATTTTTTTTGCTCAATTGATTTGAAGAAAGGAGCTCAAAAAACGCATTTCTGCATTAAAATTTTTCGATTCTGATGTCATTATCTGTCACTAGAAATCACTATTTTGGCGCTTCGTCACTAAAATAGTGAAAATTCACTATTTTGGCATTTTGTCACTATTTTTTCACTATTTTGACAATTTATGGAAAATTTATTAACAAAAATGCAATAAAAACGAAAAATACACCCCTAAGAATTGACCTAAATTCTTTTTTCAAAAATACCACTAAGAATTGGAAAATTTTCTTAAAAATTCTTCCCCCAAATTTTTTTTTTTGACAAATTTTGATTTAAAAATGTTCTTATTTGTTATTAAAATAGTTCAAAAGAAATGTAGCTCATTTGCAACTGCAACCAGTGAATAAAAATTATTTTTGCTTAATTTTTGGCTGAAAATTAGATCACTATTTGTCACTATTTCGGACTTTTTGCTACTATTTTGTCACTATTTTGGCATTTTTACTCACTATTTTAGTTAACTATTTTGGGATTTTTCGTCACTAAAAGTCGCGGCCCTATTCATCATCATCACCCATCTATGTTTGTTTTTTTCTTCCTCATCTGTTCTTCAGCTGTGGGGATGCAAAATTGGTGGATGAGCGCTTTTCCTGCTCTTCAACTTCAGCAAATGTCAGGAAAACGGTTGAATCTTTTACGATTTTATAACAAACGATTTTTTCAAAATCCACGAGTTCTTCACCATCTTCTGCTTGGCATATGAGTTTTTTTTTGTTGATTGGGCAAAATGCCAATCTCTTGAATATTTCCGATTTTCGTCTTCAAATCGCGTACAGTGTCCGCGCCCTTTACACGGACGGGGTACTTTTTCTGTTTATATTCAACGAAAATTTCAAATTCAACCAATGTCTTGTAATAATATTCTCTATAAACGTAAATAACATCGTTTTCTTTTATTTCATATT